>JAFVLL020000358.1:0-53044 GCA_021397915.2 Tor tambroides
AGATTGGTGGAGTGTTGCAGTGATGTTTGTCCTTCTGTAGGTTTCTCCTGTCTCCACATATGATCATGGAGCTCAACTAGAGTGACCATCAGGTTCTTGGTCACCACTCTAACCAAAGCCCTTCTCCATCAATTGCTCAGTTTGGCCAGGAGGCCAGCTCTAGGAAGAGTCCTGGTTGTTTCAAACTTCTTCCATTAAGGGTAACGGAGACTACATGCTTCTGTGAACCTTCAATGCAGCAGAACCCTTCCCCAGATGTGTGGCTTGATGCAATCCTGTTTCTGAGCTCAACAAGCAGTTTTTTTTTACCTTAGGGCTTGGTTTTTCCTCTGATATGCATTCTTAGCTGTTAGACCTTTTATTAAGATTTGTGTGCCTTTCCAAATCATACCCATTCAATTGAATTTGCCACAGCTTAACTTCACTCAAACTATAGTAACATCTACAAGCGATATGAATGCTCCTGAGCTAAATTTCATATGTCCCAGATAAGGGTATGAATACTTATGCAATGGAATCATTTTGGTTTTCTGTTTTTAATACATTTGCAAAGATGTTAAAAACCTGTCTTTTGCTTTGTCATTATGGTGTAAGGAGTGTAGATTGATGTGGAAAAAAAGTCATTTAAAGCAGTTTAACATAAGGCAGCAACATAAGAAAATGTGAAAAAAATGAAGTGGTATGAATACTTCCGCAAGGCACTGTATGTATTGGTCCAATGTATATAGTGTACGTATTAATTCCAGACCTTTTCGTTGGTCATTTTAATTCATATGGTTTATTTGGTTTATAAGCATGGTTTATAAGCAAATGTCAGTTTTTAATTTATTTTTATTTTATTGATTTGATTTAATTGAAAGTTAGTTTCTGTACTTCTGTACTTTTTGGCATTATGAAATATCAAAACCCCATAAAAGGCCAAAGTGCTGTTTTAGTATGTGCTTTAGTATTTTGGTGATATACAGAGCTGTTGGTTGTGGGCGGCAGGTACGGTTGCCACTCCCACTCAGCCTGCAGGAAGTTGCTTTGATGGCGGGCCTGTTAACTCGGGCGATTTGGTGCTTTGAGGAGTCAATGGCAGACACAGGACAAACAGCTTTTTATGAAGTGGTATGAAGTTATCTGCTGTCTGTGAGTCTGGCCGGGCTGGTGTTTTACAGCAGATAAAGGCAGGCCTCTTGCCTCCCTATCAGCGCTGCGCCACCGGCCGCCCGCGCTCCTCTCTCGCCCGCGCATTAGCGCCTGTCAGAGGTTTCGAGTGTGGCTGAAGGTTTGCAGGTGAGGCCAGACAAGGCCAGATAGCCGTTGGCCTGCAGATCAAAGGGTCTCCCTACAGGCCGTTCAGATAAAGTAGCTGTATTTCATGTGGCAGGTATCTATAATAGAAAGACGCCACTGTCTGAAATGCAGCATCACGGGAGACAGACAAACTGCGCTTCCTTAACACCCCCCTCCTTATGCAATATCTCTTTTATTGGCCTAGGCGCTTATTGCTGGAAAAAATGAGCCCAGTGTTTTTGTTTGAAGTCATATTGGCCCACAGTGGTGTTTTTCAGGGGTCAGTCATTTCCTCTTTGCTATCCCTGTCAGAGGAAGGCGGGGTGGGGGTCGGCTGGGGCTTGAGCTGCTGTGTGTGCCAGATGAAACACAGATAGCTGTTTATGACCTCCGAGTTACACCAGCGTAGCCATAGACACTTTTCAGGTTCATTATGTATTATGACTTCAACAAGTCTTACAGAATTGCAATGTTTTCAAGCTGGTACGGTGTGATTTTTGTATGATTTAGCCATCATCATCATCATAAAATTTGATAAGGACATAAAAAATTGCAGTTTGCAGTGATAAAATTAATTTGTAATGAGCTTTAATGCAGTGTGAATCAAAATCGTGGTTTGAACTGTTGTTCTTCCTTCTCATTTTTTCTCTGGCAGGCATGTTTGACCGCAGCGTCACCCTGCTGGAGGTGTGTGGCAGCTGGCCTGAGAGTTTCGGACTGCGTCACATGTCCTCTTGAATATGTAATGATAAAAAGATATAAAACTGTCAATGGGGCGTTACCCTTTCAAAAATGCTAACATCCGCTTTAGGTGCTGATATGTATTTTTAGGTGCTAATATGTACCATTTAGAGTTAAATAAGATACAAAGATATACCTTTTAACTTTTTTACCTTTAGGGTACCACCAAAGTAACAGCTTTGTATCTTTTTTCTGAGAGTGTATTTTCTTTATTTGTTAAAGACCTGCCAATAGATCTTCAGTTAAGTTTGTTCTTCTCATTAGTAGCTCATTAAGCTCAAAAGCAAACTAACTCCCTCAGAAGTTAATATGGTAAACCCTATTTTGTTCGATTTGCTCTTGCTAATTCCTCCAGTGACTAGGAGAATCAGTTATGTCTCCTCAGTCCTGTCTCATTTCACGCAGAGATAAGACTACGTCCGGCGTATTTACGTGATTTCTCGCACCGATCTTAGAAAAAGACACATTTCAGAGGTTTTACAATAACAAATTAGTCATCGCATTGAGGCGCCGGAGCAAAGCGAAATGAGGGGGAAATTGCCACTCTTGACAATCCAAATGTTTAACTCATTTAGAAGCTGCTGCTCTCCAGCCCTCCCCTCGTCTGAACAAGACTTTCTTGATATCTGGAGAAGATGGAGGTTGGATTCGACGCCGCCAAGCTTGGCGCAGCGAGGTCACAAGGCCCTAATGCATTTAGCATCGACTGGCCCTCTCGTAGCTGCCTATTAGGCACTAATTTGATTTGTACCTATTCATTTGGAGTCCCTGCAGCAGCACTGAGTTGGCCCTCTCCATAATTGGTTCTGTCTCTATTTTTGCATCATTAGATTAAGCCCGACTCCCGGACACTTGTAGTCTGCGCTTGTCCGTCCATTTATACAGCCTAATGTAACACAAAATTCATTACTGATCACATTACTCTCAACTTTTGGCCCCACGGGCTGGCGGATGAATGTAACGTTAAGCATCTCCTGAAGCAGGAAACCCAGAGAACGGACGAAAAATGGATTGCGACGAGAGGCTCTAAATAAACGGCACGGTGGCTGGGGACAGGGTGCTGGAGCCTCTGATGAGCGCTAGCCATCCGTTATGTCAGTCTGTGTCTTTTTCACCCAGACGTCCGGCTGCAGTTAAGAATCGGTGCCAGACTTTAAGAGTTCGAGCCATTCCCATTTGGGTCTTTGCTGAAGGTACCGACTAATGTGGCAGTAAGTGCTGAGAGTAACAACCGAATATTGGTAATTACCCTGTAGTCATTCAGAGTACCCTCTTCATTTGTTGTCATGGGTTGTGTCTGGGTTGTGTCTAGATGATAACTGGTGTTTTGTGAAAAGTCTTGCAAGATTCGTGTGCGACATAATACAGTATTTTTATATGTTGCACCAACTTGATTATATTTTACAGGGTGTAAGAGAATGCTATGAATTTGTTGATTTCCATAAGGTCTGCACATCACAAGAAAAACAGAGGATTTGTGAAAGTGATACTCTGTCATGTGAAGAAAAATGTAGAAAAAATGATCAAATTGGCGTAAAATTTTCAATTTTGAAATTTCATTTACACGACCATTCAAAAGTCTGTGGTCGTAAATTTATTTAATGTTTTTGAATGAATATAGGTGTAAATATAAATCACAAATATATGAAATATTACCATTTCAAATAATACTTATTTGTTTTAATATATTTTAAAATGTAATTTATTCCTGTGATGTCAAAAGCTGAATTTTCAGCAGCCATTACTCCAATATTAAGTGTCACATGTTCCTTCAGAAATCATTCTAATATACTGATAATATTTTGGTGGAACCAGTGATTTGAGATTTTAGAATTAAGGATTTAATGCATCCTAGCTAATTAAAAACCATTTCTTTAAAAAAAAAAAAAAAAAATCTTATTGACCCCAAACCTTTGAACAGTAATGTGTATTTTTATAGATAATACTGTGTGAATTAAGTAAATAATCTTTATTTATTTATTTTCCCACAATAACTATTTTGCTCTCTAAACTCCATAGACCCCAATTTCAACCTCTTTTCCAGCATGCAAGTGCCATAAATTTATTCTTAGACTTTTCACAGATCGAGGTTTGCCATCTAGATACAACTTTACGGCTGGTGTGGGATTTATCTGATCGGTTGTAAAGCAGCGTGGGGATTGTGTTGTTGAGCTGTGGGTGAGCCAGTGCATCTGCGTATGTAATACCTGAGCAGCTTTCTTTGTAGTTGTGGGACGCCCCGTTTAATAAGGCAGGTTCAGCCGGGAGCCTCTTTGAAGGGTCGAAAGCAGATGGTTCGACACTTAGCATCTCCTCACGCACAGGCACTTCTTCAGAAGAGGATTGTAGCGTCAGGGGACGTCTCAGACTCTTCTTCTTCTACTTTATCAGTTGCTAACTACTTCTCCATGTTTCATTCCATCTCTCCCCTTCCTCCAGTCCAGAAGTTTTGCATTCTTGCGTAGTTTAACATCAATGAAATTGGAAAACTGAGAACTGGGAATTTCTTCTCATGCAGGTGATGGGGAACGAACGCAAGACTCCCAGTTTACCGTCACGCAAGGAATGTAAGAGAAAACTCTTGAAATGCAGTCATCTTAAAATTAGATTTCGGCCGGCAGCATAATGTTGCAAATTGGATTTTTGTCATTGGTGCTAACCTAACGTAAATTCCATTTAAGCAGGGGGAAGAGGACAGGGCTCAACTCTGTCAAGCTCAGTGTCTCTCCCCGCACCACCGCTGCCAGTGTTTACTGAGGTTACACACAGGGATTATGTCTCTGTCATTCCTCATTACTCCAGCTGCACCAAAACACACATTTATATCTATTTCCCCGTTAAACCTACAGTACTGAGTGCACACTCTCAAATCCCCATCCCCCTTCTGCCTTACAGAGCTCTCAGAAAGTAGTAGTGATGTAGACATGACTCTTAAAAATTTGATAATGCTAATACACTGTCTGCCTTTAAACAAAATGCTGCAGCGAGAATATTTTTCTCACATTTGATTTATTTTAGTGAACAGGTTCATTTGATTCACAGTTCAAATCAGATAATGCTGTCACCCAACTTAAGATTCCCAATGTTTTCTTGTAGTGACGTATTCATGACTTGTAAAAAAAAAAAAATAATATAACAATGCTAAAATTTAGTTTGTTTCTTCATTGATATAGAGATTTGAATGCATGCTTGTATGTTTTGTGTGGTTGATTAGCACAGTACTGTGATTATGGAGAGGTTTTACAGTAATAGTGTGTCATAGCTGAAATAGTCTCCTTTGTTGTCTACTGAACCAAATATATGTGTTCTTTTAAAATTATTAAGGCCGATGGGTTTTTGTGCACTTGAAGCAGAGCCCACACTGTCAGAGACGGACATGCCACAATAGCTTCATTGTGAAGAGGATGTTAGCGACAGCTCTCAAGCACCCACTCTTTCTTTCTTCCTCTCCTTCCTTTTCATCCTTGAGTATTCAGTTCGACCCTCAGGGCAGAGCTTTACTGTAACAGCAGCACACGTACATACACTCTCTAAAACACACATACACAACACCTTTATATATACACACGTCAGTTTTGTTAGCTAAGTTTTATTAATAATTTCTAGTGTTGCTAACTGCTTTTTCAGCTTGACTGGACTTGAACTACTTTCATTTATGAATATCTAGTTGCTTGTTAAACTACAGTTTTGAAGAAGCTTCCCAACACTGAAACATTCAAATGGCTGTGCCTTAAACAGTCATGCATGGCAGCTGGTAAAAGAAAGAACACATGTACACGAGCATAGCTTTCCCGACATAAATGGACACTTGCATGCTGTGACCACCACTGAGCTGACTGAACTGTGACCGGCTGAACTTATGATGATTAGAGCTTTTGTCACGAAACTAGGAACAATGCACTTACATCCGCCAGTAACACTCGCCTGTACATACTTCTCCGATGGCTAGACACTCCAGGGCGCCAAAAATCTGTCTTCCTCTCGATTGGCTGTTAGCACTCATGAAAGAAGCAGGATGTTTGTTTTCCAACCTCTCCAAAGCCATCAAAACATTCATCACTCGATATTTTAGCCTTTGCACACTAGTTGTCACGGTTTTAGTTTATAAAATTGTCAAGTCCTGTTTGAACTGTTTCTTTTTATGATTGCGTTAACTGTCTGACCAGAAATTGGTTATTAGTTGGCTCTCACGGAATCTGCATGCAGAACTCCACGCAAAGTTCCTCAGCTTTCCATAGAATTAGAATGACGTCATTCTGAAAAGTCCCTAAGTGCTTTTTTGTTTGTTTATTTCATATTTTGGCTAATTTGATGATGCTTTCAGCTATAAATAACCATTTTATATTCTCAGCTTTTACAATCCTTTACTTTATTCTATAGAAATTAGCTGATTTTCCTTTCCAAATCAGTGTAGAAATGCGAACATCTCCCTGCTGACTGACAGAGCTGATAGTTTGAACTTTATGCTGAACTTAGAGTAGATTTAAACATCTGTGCTAATGCGTACGCAAACTCAGCCTCACCATCTACTGTTTATTTCATGTATGCTAACAAAAAATTGAGGTTTGATTGAGAATTTGGCATTAAAATGAATCAAACAGGCCTTAAGTTGGTAATGTGCAGCAGGGAATTACTGGCATAGCAGATTATCCCAGTGTACAATAGGGTAGATCCTGTTTTGGGTGTACTGAAAACCCTCCATTGTTTGCTTACCTGGTTAATGACAGTAATATTCCCTGTTTGAATTGGACTAACTCACAAGTATTCTTTTGCCAAATCACAAGCTATTATCAAAAAGAGCGTTCCATGTCTTAATGTCACGGCTCATTTTAATGTGGTGCGATAGTCATCGCTAAAGCAACAAGACACAGCTGAAAGCACAGCAGCCCAGTCACTCGCCGTGCAAAGGACTTAGCTTGTGCTAATCAATCATCCGCCACCTATACGCAGCACACGGACGATGGATTGCATAAACAAACCCAGCTCTAATCTGGGTGTGCTCAATCTCCTGCCAAACCCAAGTTCCTCAGTGGACCATGAAGTCTGTAGTGTTTAGCTACTCTATCCCTTTTCTTTAAACTGGCCCTTTGTAAACTGCATCTCTTCCAGCACACAGTGACCCTGCATTTGTGGGCAACAAGACAGGCGTGATTATAGGGATATTAGGTCCATTTCTGTATGCTGTGTTGATCTGACCTCTGTGGAGCTGTTGCTGAGGATAGGGCCTGCAGCTCTCAGTGAGTTTACGGTGCCATTGACCCTCATGTTGAGCTCAGCTGTAGCTGACATCATTACTTACATTGTCTGAGACCGGCAACACGAAAACAAAACTCTGCGGTTCTTCATACTGTGAGAGCATGTGTTGGACAAAGACAGAAGAAAATGAGGTAGTACTAGTGCATGGATAGATGTATAGTGAGGTGGCCAGGAGGGAAATGAAGTGTGAGAACAGGAAGACAATTATTATTTCCTCCTCTCAGTGCTCACCCATTCATCCCATGATCAGTCTCTTCAGTCCAGCCAAGGTTTGAGACTAATGTGCAGCGACAGGCTGAGACGCTGAAGAAGAATTCCTGCATTCAGAGCCTCTCTCCATCAGTGACACATTGGGCCTGGATATCATTTTAGCATTTATCCCCTGCTTTTCTTCTTCCAGCCTACAAACTAGTTGCTAAAACAGTAAAGAAAAGGACGGAAGCTGGGATTGAGGGTAGAAACCGAAGCTTGCAGTAAATGGGCTTTTTTGAGACTGCACTTAACAGCTCGCTCAAGGGAGCGACAGTCAGAAAATAGCGGCTCGGAAAGAAAGAAGGGAGAAAGAAAGTGAGACAGCTGAGGGGGTGGAAGGAGCACTTTTAAAAGATGTTCCAGGATATCTAGACATGGTGTTGGTGAAACATGACGAAAGCACCAGGCATGTGAGAGCGCTGCAAATGGAAGCAAGTGGCAGGTGTCGGTGAGACATGCTACGTGTCAAACCGGCTCAGAGCTGTGATTCCACAACCGATCCGGACTCATAGGGCATTTACTGTGTTTAGCCTCTCTAGAGTATAAAGACGAGTTCATTATTCAATACCACACTTACCTTGCTCTTTCCTGCTTCTCCAAAATCTTCCTCCCTCTCCTTTCACATCTACACATGTGCTGTATATATATCAGTAAAAGAGGCTGCATGAATTAGTGATAGAGGACATAATGGAGGGTTTCTTGAAGGTGCAGCTGAAAGGCGTTACAGCGCTAACGGTCCGGACCGATATGAGATCACTGACCTGACTGCAGCACTTTCCAGGAAAGTGAAAAGAAGAGAGAGGACGTGAAGCGAGCGCGGAAGGGAGAGTGTGACTGTCGCTGCCTGCGCCTGCTGCCTCTCTTTCACACACACACACACACGGTTCTCTAATGGTCTCACACTTAGGAAAGCACTCACGCACGCCTCTCTCGGTGCTGTGAATAAACATTTTCTCTCTTTCTTCCTCTAGAGGCATTCCGACACTTTCAGGTGATTGTGCGTTCAAAGAGGGCAACATCATTTAGTGCTATTATTTAATTGCATAGTGATGATCTGACTAATGCAAAGCAAAATGGCGATTATGCAAAGCAGAAAACACATTGCTGTTTATTTTCTAATGTGGCTGGTAGATGAAAGTCTAGTTTGGTGTTGGCGAGCGCGTGCGAGCTTGAGCTTCAAGGTGAGTGAGTGAGCAATGGGGCTTTTCAGTGAAAGACCAGCTGAGTGCAGGATTCCTCCTTGGGCTACAGGGCTTTAATGAACCTCACTCCATCAGAAAGACTTGTGTGTGTGTGTGTGTGTGTGTGTGTACATTTCAGGATGCTTGGCATGGCGTACAGCTTGGCGGCCATCACATTGACCGTGGCCATCAATCAAAGAGACATAAAGCAATATGGACAGCAATTAAATCAACTAATTGAATCAAAACTCAAATTAAGCCACCAGCCTGAGTGGTTTGTAATTGTAAATGGCATGAGCCTTCCATCCCAATGGCTTAAATTTGAGACCTGTGCCTTGAGCAACTATTTAACCAATTACTCTGCTAGCAGTAATAGAACTTCTTAATGCTGGCAGAATCTGAGTGATTTTGTTTGACTTGGGTTTTTAATTCAGAGGCTGTGGTCTAGTTTTAGCCTGTGCAATAAATATGAAATCAGTCGTGTTTGTTATCTTAATGGATTTGGCTATGTTTAGTCCATTTAGCACATTTGGAATGTTTGCTATCACTGTATACTATTCATAAACAGTTTAAATAAACCAATTGAATTACAAAAGAAATCATTTGAGAGTCATTAGTCGTTAGTGGTGTTGCTAAGGCAAGCATTGCTATAGTGTAATGGTGCTGCCCACTCTGGAAGTATTTTTCACATTCATTTTTTTCCATAGAGATTCATAATGTAAGGTATTAGCCAGAGGTGAGTCACAACATTACAAACTGGATTCTGAAGCAAAATATTAAAACAAACAAACAAAGTACAACATGTACTTGGCGTCTTTAAATAGAATTAGGATTGAGAAATTAATATTTTCAATTCAGCAAGGATGCATTAATTTAAATCAAAAGTGAACACATTTATAATGTTACAAAAGATTTCTGCTTCAGACAATTGCTGTTGTTTTGAACTTTGTTCTTTAAAGAAAAGAAAAAGAAAGTATATGGTTTCTACAAAAAATATTAAGCAGCACAACTGTTTTTAATGATAATATTAAGAATATTCTTGAGCAATAAATCGGCATATTAGATTTTTTTTTTTTTAATATTTGATTAAAAAAAATCTTTGAGTGGTGTATTCAAATTGAAAATCAGTGGAAAAATATAATTGATTTAATGTTGTTGATTACAAGTATGACAAGATATTTAGTATAGTATATTACAGTATTTTTCAAAGCTGAAAGCTGCTAAATATTCAGATATACACTGATGTTCAGAAGTTTGGGATCAGTAAGATTTTTCTTGTTTTTTTTAAAGATGTTTCTTATGCTCATCAAGGCTGTATCTGTTTGACCAAAATACAAAAAAAAAACTGTAATTTTGTGAATTATTATTGCAATTTAAAATAACAGTTTCTATTTCAATATACTTTAAAATATAATTTATTCCTGTGAAGCAAAGCTGAATTTTCAGCATCGTTACTGCAGTCTTCAGTGTCACATGATCCTTCAGAAATCATCCTTCAGTGTTGGAAACAGTTGTGCTGCTTAATATTTTTTGTGGAATTTGATCATTTTTTTCAAGGTTCTTTGATAAAAAGTTTGAAAAACAGTGTTTATTCAAAATAGAAATTTTGTTACAATATACAGTACTGTTCAAAAGGTTGGGGTCAGTACATTTTTCTTTCTTTTTTTAAAGAAATTAATACCTTTATCCAGCAAGGATGTGTTAAATGGGTAAAAGGTGATAGTAAAGACTTATATTGTTAAAAATTATATTTTGAATAAATGCTGTTCTTTTAACTTTTTATTCATCAAAGAATCAAAGAAAAAAATAGCACGGCAGCACAAGAGTTTCAAAACTGATAATAAATCAGCATAATAGAATGATTTCTGAAGGATCATGTGACACTGAAGACTGGAGTAATGACTGATGAAAATTCAGCGCTGTGTCACAGAAATAAATTATATTTTAAAGTATATTAAAATAGGAAACCAATATTAGAACTTGCAATAATATTTCACTGTTTTTCTGTATTTTTGATCAAATAAATACTGCCTTAATGAGCATAAGAGACTCCATTAAAAAACATTTTAAAAAACTTACTGATCCCAATCTTTTGAACGTCAGTGTATTCAAATAATTAAGTTTTCAACGTGATTCGTAAAAAAGTTTAAATAATACAGACTGATGGTTTTAATAGAAGTATATACTATTGATCCCTAGAGCTGTCAGTAGATCTGTATTTAATGATTTAAATTGTTATCCCCTAACAATCACATTGCAAAGCGCTAAAAAATGTCCAAACACTTTAGCAACTGCATAGCATACAGCCCCGCCAACCACCCAGAACACTCTAGCATTGTGCTGGTGAGTTTTGCACAAGATTTCTCGTTTCATGTTTTCTCCAGCAAATGTAAAAATCTAGTTCATATTCTGCTTTTGTAGAACAGCACAAGCCGCTGATGTATCAGATACGGCAGACGTTAGTATCTTATGTCAGAGAACAACGTTTCCTCTCACGTTTCCTAGAAACATTTTCTTTGGCTCTTCCGACTCATTCATCACCTTAGTGTTACTTCAGTGAAAGTAAGGGAAGGGAAAAGTATAGAAGAAAATGAATCATTTAAGCCCATAAGTATATGTGTGGAGAGTCATTCACACCTCTGTGGTAATGCTACACTAGAGCCTCGTTGAGTTCGGACGTTACATGCAGGAACATGAATATGCTTTCATTTCAACACGCACTCAACTCACTGTGCTCTAGTTAGAAACACGACAGCAACGTGCGATCTGAGAGTCTGTGCGTGGTTTTCGTCGTAAGTGTGATTCATTTTTTAGCACTGTAAGTTTTATCATTCTTAACTCACATTATCGTCTGCCACAGTCCTACTTTTTAGCACTCACTAGATTTGTTTCTAAAGAAAATGCTTGCTTGCTGGTTGCTAGGGTGGTTGATCGTAATGAAGAGCGCTTTCTGTGAAATTATCATGAAGCAATAGACTGTTTGGTCTGTCTTATGTTTGTACCCTCTAGGCCGTCTGCATGCGGTGAGATGATGTCTGATCCCTCACACGCATCACCATGGCCTCCACCAGTAGTGCGGCTCTGTTTCTAATGAGTAAATGAGAAATGTGCCCTTGCTGGAGGATGGTATGTGCCAGGGCAGCAGAGGTTACAGTAGGTTTTCATTATGTGTAATTGAAAGCATAATGGAGGCTGGCCACCTTTACCTGCACCACTCATGAAAGCTCATTCTGTAATGACCATGAAATATGGACTTTTACATGTGGGCGGGGCTTATGCCTTCCATCCTTTCTGATAGGGTCTTGTCGGTTTGGCAGCAACTTTACTTCTACTCCAGAAAGGGGATCTCTCTCTCTCTCTCTCTCTCTCTCTCTCTCACACACACACACACACACAAAAAACTATTAATAGCCCAGACAGAATGAGTAAACTGGATACAGGATGAGGCCCTGTCACAATAATAGTGACCCATACACACTCACAGTGCCCCTCAGCTGGGGTGTTGCTAATACCCACTTTTTAAGAGGATGTTTCCCTTAATGCCAGCTTTTCATTTGAGAGATAATCTTAGAGGGGCTGTGAAATAACTCTCCACTGTGGGTGTGATTGTGTACACACCAGAACGTGTCTGTATGCATGTAGTGTTTTTGTTGAGGGTGCAGTTGGGTCTGCTTATGCTCAATGAGGACTCCTAGAAATGCGGGAGTACAAACATATCCAGTATTTTGATTGGAGATCAGAATTATTATTAGCAGCAGTAGTAGTAGTAATAATAATAATAATAATAATAATAAAATCTGATGATGATGATTATTATTATTATTATTGTTGTTGTTGTTGTGTCAATAATAGTAGTTCAGATCATTATTATTCATTTTATTATAATTTGTGGTGGTGGTGTTGTTATTATTCATTTGATTTTATTGATATAATAATAATTATTATTATTATGTAAATAATAGTCATTTGGATCATTATTATTCATTTTATTATAATTATTTATTGTTGTTGTTAATATTATTCATTTGATTTTATTGTTAATAATAATACTAATAATAATAATTATTATTATTATTGTTATTATTATTATTATTATTATCAATAATAGTAATTTGGATCATTATTCATTTTATTATAATTTTTACTGTTGTTGTTGTTGTTAAAATTATTCACTTGATTTTATTGTTTATTATTATTATTATTATTATGTTAATAATAGTAATTCAGATCATTATTATTAATTAATTTATTGTTTTTATTGTTGTTGTTGTTATTATTCATTTGCTTTTATTGTATATTATTATTATTATTATTATTGTTAAACACTAAACACAATTATATATTATATATTATTATTATTATTATTATTATTATTATTAAACACAGTGTATCTCACAGAATTCTTTTTTTTTTTTTTTTTCATTAGCCAAATAATTTACATTGTTTTATACATTAGCAGTTCAACTTGATATGTGTTTGATATATATTTTTGGACCCGGATACGTTTTCTATGACACAAAATTAATTTTATGTGGATCTCTCAATCAATTACAATGTCTGTAGTAAATGTAAATTAACAATGGGTACTCTTTCTCCGCACATCCATATATCTTCATTAGTAATCAGTAAAAGTCCCACTGGATTATACAAAACACCTTGTTATGCTTTAATTGGTGCACATTTGACAGCTCAAGAGATCATGTTAAAACTACAGATAGTACAGACAGAGGCCAGATTTAAAAGTGCATTACGGGTGTTGAAGTTTTTGCCAAAAGCAAACACCATAGCCCTTTTTTCTGTTTTCTCTAGTCACATAGCATGGATTTCAAACGTTTTTTTGTGTGTTTCTACTGCATAGACAGCCAAGTTTTATTAAAAGTCCATCTTGTCAGGCAGAGACACATGACCTGGAGAGAAGAATGACGAGTGTGCTAATCAACTCCAGCTGCATCCATGCTACGATTAAAGTGCAAACAAGAAACTTAAGTCTTAAAGTCTTAAAAGTCTTAAAGTCTTAAGTCTTAAACTTAAAGTCTTAAAGAGTGTATATCAGAGTAAGTTACGCCCTCTGTCGCGTTTACCCCCTTTCTCCCCCATAATGAGGGCACAAATTGTGTCCACTCTCTCACTGGCATTTCCATTGGCACAGCAGTCTGATGAAGGGCTCTTTATGTGCTTTGATCCTGTTTGGTTTCCTTCTAATGATCAGTTGACTCCCCCTCAGTGCCCGCATGTTCTCAGTCACTCAGTCGTGTTCTTCACTGAGTCAGTCTAATGTGTAAGCATGTGCTGGTTACCCACAGCAAACAGAGTTCTAGCATCTAGAAATGTCTGTGCCACGCTGGACTGGTGTTTACTGCCGAAAAACAGCCTGTTTGATAATGTTCTGCTGGAGCCTGCTTTCTGAGGACCAGGCACAGCCGCAGGGGCCCCTCAACAATCAGACGTGCCTGCAGAGATGCAGAAAGAGGGAATAGAAACAAAGAATTTCACAGTGTGTGTAATGTGTATAGTCAATCACAGAGTTTTAGGGGGAGATTTCATGTAGAACAGAAACAGAATTAAACAGAATTAAAGATTTAGACTTTTTTTTTCTTGCAGTTCTGCCTTTTTTCCCCCTCAGAATTAAGCTTGCATCTAAGAATTCTTACTTCTCTCAATTTTGAGCTTACATTTTGCAATTCAGTTTTTTGCAGTGGAATAAAAAGTTAAAAAGCTAATTGTGACTTTTTTATATTTCACAATTTTGACTTTTCTTCTCAGAATTGTGTTTATATCTTGCTTTTCTGAGTTTAAATCTCACAGTTCTCAGAATTGCAAGACGAAAGTCTTTGTGAGGTATAAACTCAGAATTACGAGGAAAAAATTTTTCAATTTTTTTTTTATTCCATGTCAGAAACAAGCTTCCATAGTAATGTATGCATGTATTAAGAGCCACTGTTTTTCTTAAATACTGCTTATTTAAAAAAAAAATATATATATATATATATATATATATATATATATATTTATAATTTTTAATTTTATATAGACTCAATAAGACAATTATTATTATTATTATTATTATTATTATTAAACAGTGTACCTCACAGATTTTTTTTTTCTTTAGCCAAATAGTTTACATTGTTTTATACATTAGCAATTCAACTTGATATATGTTTGATGTATATTTGATATTTACTTGATATATTTATATATATTAATACTTTTTATTATGGTTTATAATCTTTAATTTAGTATAGACTCAATAAGACAGATATTCTTATCCTTTGGTGTGTGTGTCCTTCAATTAAGGCAAAAATAAATTCTAAATAAGAAAGAAAATAATTATATAACTTTATAAGCTGCCATTCATTAATTATGGATTTTACTAACAATTAAATACTTTACAAATGAGTGGTAATTCATGTAACTGTAGAATTAAATTAATTGATTACATTTTATTGTGATACTGTATAATAATTATGTATAGTACGTATATTATTGAAGTGTTTACCATATTGGATTTTATTTCTTGGAATTTAATTTCTTGGATTTTACTGTAAATAAAATACTTCACAAATGAATAACACTTCATATAATTATATTATTAAAGTATTTAATTTACTGGATTTGACTAATTTACTAATTATATATATTTATTGATAGATAGATAGATAGATAGATAGATAGATAGATAGATAGATAGATAGATAGATAGATAGATAGGCAGACATTTTTTATGAAAATGTCCAGTGAAATTAAGTGAATTTTGATGTAAAAGAAGCAAGATTGTGATCACAGAGTCTACCTCTAATGTGTGACATCATTATTTACTCTGCGCTTAAGGCCAAGAGCACAGTTTCCAGCGGAAACGTATCACCGCTGGCGCTCTCCCTTACACGCAGATTCACAAACAAACACACGCCACCTGCGGTCCACAACAGCACATTTCCCCGGTCCAGGTGTGGGCCCTGACCATCTGCGCCCTGCCTCTAATTACTACACCACCGCGTGGCATCATTTAAGCACTGTTTATTTGCTTATGCCCACGTGCAAGCGGCTTTTGGCTCTGCCACACTGTGTGCCTGTGCTATCTACTGGGCACACGAGGAAAAGCAGAGTCACTGTCTCTTTCCTGGCACACTTCTTTCGCTTTGAGCCAGTAGAACAGGATTTACGAGCACCTGTCACAGGGGTATGTGCAGCAAAGCAAACAAACAGCTCATCTCCTCCCACACCAGCGCAAATCATCAGGGGGAATGTGGCCACCCAGTCCCTGCTATCGCTTTAGCACCGTACAGTGTGTGTGTGTGTGTGTGTGTTAGAGATGTTCTGTATACACACCAGATAATAACTGAAAAATTATGGACAACACCATTCTGCATCTGATGTATGTTTAAAACACTGCATATATCTTAGCGGTTATGAGTCCCTGCTGTCCGGGACTGTGTATACAACGGACGAAGTTTAACAACATGTAACATCCACAACATATACAATACAAATCATGCTGAGAATAACACTCTCCACAAGGTGCCAAAACACTATCTTTGGCCATTATGTCCACAAATATTTTATTATGTACTTAGAAAAGAAAAAGTTCTCTTTAGTTTTTGACTGTATTTTGTACTTTTTTTTTCCACTGGATCCTTCACTTTTGCCTTCACATTGTCTTTTTTTTTTTTTTTTTTTTTTACACGAAAGCATAATACATTATTTTATTTTTCCTAGAATTGATAGCATTGTATCTCTCCATTTTCAAGCAGATTGTTTTGAGCAGTGTGTGAATTATACAGTCATTTTTAGGGAGGTTGACATTTCAACAAGACATTTTCAGGTTGCACAGTTAACTAAACGTTTTAAACAACATGGAAACATTTTTGTGGTGTATTTGTAATATGTGAGTGTTTTGTCAATATTCCATCCAACGATGGAAAAAAAAAAATGCTCAGGTACCTGAATGACCTGTTGCAATGGTTACTGTATCAGGCAAAGACAATTTAGGTTTGAGTATTTATTGAGCACAAAGATATTTTAATGTTTTAAAATGAAGTCTTTTATTCTCACCAAAGTTGCATTTATTTCAATGCATCAAAAAAAACAACAACAAACATTGCCAAATATATTTTAAAATGGCAAATATTTGTAATATTTTGATGGCAAAGCTTAATTTTCAAGAAATGATTCTAATATGCTGATTTGGTGCTCAAGAAATGTTTATTAGTATTATCAATGTTGAAAAGAGTTGTTCTGCTAAATATTTTGATGGAAACTGTTACATTTTTCATGATCCCTGAACAGAAATGATGAATATAAAGTTCAAAAGAATGACAATAACATCTGAAATAGAAATCTTTTGTAACCGTGTAAACGTCTTTACTGCCACTTTTGATCTATTTAATAAAAAAAAAATTCCTGACACCAAACTGCCATATGTCTTTCTATTTTACAATTTACTTTAAATTGACATCTCATAATTTACTTTAAATTATCCAGAACTTGTTTTTTATACAGTTAATAATCATTTTCCCATTATTCTGAAAGTGAAGCATTGTTTAGAAGTTCAGATGATTATGAATCATTTTAAATAGCAAACACTTCTTTTATATTTCAAATAATTAACTACAGGTAACTTGTGCGATCTTGAGATGAACACACTTTTTACAGCAATAAAATCTCTCCTTACTTGAAGCACTGCAGTGATCCTGCCTAACAGTGTGAATCTTGTTTAATGCTGTTATTTGCTGCTTCATCTTTCTCTCTGTGTGTGTTTTGAATGCAGCAGAGCTCCAGAGGGAGGGAAGCATCGAGACGCTCAGCAATAGTTCTGGCTCCACCAGTGGCAGCATTCCCCGAAACTTTGAGGGCTACCGGTCCCCTCTCCCCACCAATGAGAGCCAGCCCCTCAGCCTCTACCCCACCGCATTCCCCTAAAACCAGCCGTCCCGCCCTCATCCCAGACCCAAGGAAACTTCTCTGTCGCCTTTGGACAATCTTGACAACACAACTCCATCCTGCTCCACTATATCTTTTCTCTGTTCTTTGAAAGCTTGGCATGCAGGAAAACCCTGTTCAATCAGGCCCGGCGTTAACATCCTTTGTCATTCTCTTCCCTTGTAGATTAATGTAAATGTTGCCTCCACCTGAGAGAGAGAGAGAGTGCATGTATATTAACCTTGACGGGTTGGATGTACTGTAGAAGGGATCCGTTGGAGTTGCCACTTTTCTCAAAGATGTGTCATATTACCGATATCATTATCAATGGAACTTCCAGTGCGTATCTTTATTGAACGCGTGTGTGTGTGTGTGTGAGTGAGAGTGTGTGTTCATCAAATACCTCTCAGTAGTTGAGTTTAGGTTTGAGCTTATAAATGTGTTCCGATCAACACATCAGTAGACAGTGTTCGATATTTTTAGTAGACATACTGTTGTTCACATTTGAATTGATTTGACTTTTTTAGGTAATCAAACACGGTCATGTTTACAATTGAATCTTGTGTTACATTATAGTGTTTATTATTCCGCACATTTTTTCTGTATATTTGATTTCAAGTTTTTTGATTGTTTTTAACAAGAGTCAGTTTCTTGGATTCAATTTTATTTGCTTTATAAATTCAGTGGATTCAAGTGATTTAAATTCCATTCAATTTATGGCTAAATGAAAGGTATTGATTCTTTCAAAAGGGATTTTTGTGGTCTGTTTCCTTGTTTGATTCACATTTTTCCCTTGTTTTATAGGCTGATATTTAGCAGTGGCGCTCTTAAGGATCCACAGCAAATTTCATTCAGCTCAGGCGATTGATTTAGACACTACCCAAATGTTAAAAAAGTAGTTCCGTCGTTATCATTGTTATCATCAATATATCATTTTGTATTAGCTTGTTTATTTAAATGGCTGTTTGAAGAATGTCCTTTAACTTGCTTGACTGGATGTAACGATTTACACACACACAACAACACACAGTTATTGATAAATACCAATTGAACAAGAAATGTGAATACACGGCCCTAATCATCAGCTTGTCAAAAAGCTTAAAGAGCCCACTGTTGGCTGACAGCTCTGCATGTTGAAAGCCTCAGTAGCTGGAGAGGAAACATGAAGAGTTTGTTCACTGTAATTTATAACAGCATTCAAGTTGGCATGACTTTAAGTCTGAATGCAGTGCACATGCTTTGTATGGACTATATTTTTTGTAATAATACTTACGCAATGTGATCCTGAAATAGGAATTTATGCAAGTGAATTTATACATTTGTGTGTTTGCTTAATATGCATTCTGACTTCCTTAGTTTGTTGTTTTCCCTTGTTAACTTACCTTGCTCTCTTCTGAATATATTTGTTATACAAAAAAAATAAATAAATAAATGCATTGAAATGACGAGGTAAAAATCTGGGCCTGAGGCTACAAATCTCAATCACTGCCTTTGTTTAGGGAGCTGTTTTTTATCGTCATGAATTTCCACAGGCATCGGGACACAGCCTGAGATTTCCATCGCTGCTTTAATTGCATGTGTAAGCTTTGTTTTATGATATTATAATGAAAGGTTTATTTGGAATTATAAAGAGCAGCTGAAGTTTCCAGCACAACTTCACCAGGAATTTATCAGCTATATAAATGTTCTCTTAAAATATTGAACTTGTGAAATTAATATTTTAAACACATCACTTTTTTACTTATTGAATTGTCATTTTCTTATTAAAAAAATCTTATGCAACTTTATGGAGTAGACAGAAAAAAGCCATTGTTGTGTGATCAGGGATTTTTATTGTACTTTTAAGTCAAATAAGCAAAGCGATTTTGCATGCAAAGTAAAGTGTTTTTTTTTTCACTTTGTCATCCTCACCAGCATCTTCAAGTGTCTTCTCAACACTTCCACTTTAAACACACACACACACACACACACACACAATCACCATGTGTCTCAAAGGCGACGTGAAGCAGTCATCTAGATGGTGTGGAGGACCGTGGCAGAGCTCACACTCTCCATCTGGGAAGGTTAGCCCTCGTTCCTCTCTGTCTCCCTCCAGACCGCCAGTGCCACCTTATCACTGGAGTGACAGCCTATAAATACCAACAGAAGATAGCAGGCATTTCAGTGAGGAGTGTCAGAGGTTTCCTCCTCTCTGCGGGGTCAGAGGCTGCTGTGCAAATTTGTACATTTAGTTAAAGCAGCATTAATCTATAAACAGTCTGCCGTTTAGTCACTGTGGCACTGATACACAATCTACCATGAGTCAATCTGTCAAGGCTTGTTGGCAATCCATGTAAGATTTTGTGGCTGTTTGTTCCAAAACACTTTTCGAATCCTCCACACTCCGTGTATCCCGATGGGAACGGGCTCCATTCAGTAACAGGCTGTTTTCTGGCACGGCTGCTGGTCTCTCCCCCCTTCGGAGGTCATGCATCCCTTCACTACTAACTGAACTAATGGCTGCTCCTCTTGAACCATAAACACAAAATATAAGATGTCTTTAAGAGGAAAAATTAGAGAACAAGAACCTCAACCACCTTAGAATAAAGTATATTAGAGTATGTTATTTACATGTTTACCAAAAATCCAGTAATTTGTTTTCATCATCTATCTGCATGAAGATGTGTTTTGGCCCCAAATCTGAATTTGAAAATAAAAGCTTGTATTTTGTAATAGCTTTTCTGATTTTTTTCGCACTATGCATGTTTTTAGACAAGTTTTTATTAAAAATTAAAAAAGACAACCTTGTTTAAAAAAAACAGCATTATTAATATTCATCATTCAGGTAAGTGTCTCTCACTATATTTTGTTAGGTTTTTCAGTTGAGAACAATCTTAGTCCACTCTGTTGTTATAACTATGTACAAAACTGTTTGTTGAATAAATTATATTTGTATAAATATCAGAATTAATTTATCTTAAACACCTTGTAGTGTCATGAACTTAAACACAAGGCTTGCAATATTAAATTAAATTGTAAAACTGTCAACCCTGTTACCTTTTTTGGAAAAGGCTCTATCTATATCCCGACATGTTATTTACATTGCACAATCCCACTCATTATATTTTGAATACATTCTTTGTCTGAAATAAATGTTGAAGAAATTCACTTCACAGATGCTTTTGTGAAAAAAAAAGAAAAAAAAAAAGACCAAATTATGATGCAAATTTTTCGCGCGGTTCGAGTGAGCTGAAGTGTTCTCCACATAATTTATTTGCTGTGTTCTATATAGGCCTATTTATGACATGTTTACATACACGAAAAAAAAACCACATAACGTGTTTACAGGAGCTGGTTGATTGGAGGTTGTCTGTTGCCTTCCAGTAAACCGTAGACAGCACAATTTTGTAATCTCTTCGTGTTGTTATGTTACTTGTCAATCAGACGAGGCGTGTACAGCACTCATCTCCACAACTGTTTGAGAGACGGTAAACAGTAATATCTGACAGCTCCTGGAGGATTAAAGGGGTCAGTGTTGACAATGTGTGACACACACTATTTTTCAGTTAGCTGCTGAATAGCCTCGATTAGATCAACTTATCTTCAGGATCCCCACACCTGGACACGCATATCATCAGCGTCCTGATCGAAACGATGGGCGTCTGTTTGCTGCTTACAGACTCATCGCTAACAGATACGGCAGTGAGAACAATCTTCCTTTATCTTGAAGTCATTCTCATTGAATAGCGCCGGACTGATTGTGAAAGGGTGGTTGTTTTATATTATTGATGTTACTACTTAGAGTTCCCCCCTCAGCCGTTATTTCGTATCCTATTACAATTTGAAACTCTGTGGGAAAACCTTATTAAGTATATGCATATAAAGTATATTTAACGGCATTAATTATAAAGTCGGAAACTTGCAAATCGTGCATGCAAATAGAAAATATTTTTATTTATTCACACTACAAGACACATTTCTGATTGGAGGTGATTAAATGACGGAAATGCCTTGGTATTTTACAATTGTTCGTTGGAGAGAAAAAATACGTTAGGATATTTGTTAATAGTGAGTTAATATAATCACCACTAAGTAATTACCTAGATGTGCAGAGTAATAAAATCGTATTATTAAAACTCTTTACTGTATATGAAAAAAATCAGGACAATACAATAGGATAATTAAGGTCAATTTCCCTTTTTAAAGAAATGTGTGGTGCCAAAGTAAAAACATGCAGCAAATCAGTGCATTGTTTCATTACTGATTTTATTAATCGAGTAAACAGACAGAAACTGTTGTTACAAGTTAAATGAATGTAAACAAATTTGTTTTAACATGATGAAAAACGTTTAGTGATAAACCTGGTTAGTGTATCATTACATTAGATCTGAAGGCAATATACAATTTTTATCAACCACAAATAACTTTAAAATTTACAAAGGGGTGAAGCACTTGTTGCATAAACGGAGCATGAGGCTTCATCGCTGAAGAGGAAATGATGGGCTCAGTCAGCATCACACAACACAAAAGCTCAGGGGACCGAGAAACTCCAGTGTGCGTGTGTGTCTGTGTGTGTGTGCGTGCGTGCGTGTGTGTGTCATCATAAAGGAAACAAATAAATCAAATTACTAATACAGTGTGATATTTACATGTGTAACCTTGCTGTTCACACCTCTACATATCAGCTGCATGACTAATATATGTTAAATGTGTTCTTATGATTGTAACATTTAAAAAATGTTTTTTTACGTAATCTATGGCTGTATCAACAGGTTATTGCTACTACGACTAAAGCATGAAACAGAGCCTGTTATTATTTTCAGTTGGTACTGATGTAATGTTTGTAAAACATAATTATCAATGTGTAGCCTAATACTTAACATTATTTAGTATAAAATAACCGAGCAAAGCGTTCAGTGCTTGAAAAAAAATATATTAATTTGAGAGAAAAGACCAGGGTTTCCATACTAGACCACATTTTATGGTTTGCTTTTATCTCTGATGATAACGCTACGCGGCACTGAACGGGCTGCAGAACCAGGTAAACTAATTCCCTGAGGTCATTAGAGCGCCCCCACCTGTTACCTGAAAAAGGTGTAGCTGAAAAAGGTGTTCTAATAATCATCAACCGCGCTTCGCCTAAATCAATTTAAGCGTCTTTCAAAAACAGATTTAGTCATTTTGAGTGGATCCTGAAAGTTCAGAATTATTAAAGCATTATGGAGAAAATAGTGAAGGATTTCCTGACTAATACAGTGTGATATTTGCATGTGAATATTGACTAAAGCATTGCATGAATGATTTACCATTCCCACCAAGAAAACTAAAGATAGCCTATATAAAATATCTTGATTGTTTTGCAGCGATTGCTGGTTGATCACTGAAGCCGGTGCATATTTATGTAGGCTACTCGAATCGTCACTTTTCACTAAATGCCTAAAACCAGGGAACCTGTCAGAATCTCTACAAACTGTCTTGATCACTGTTATTAAATTACTATAATATACAGCTAACTATAAGCGCTTCATAAAGATAACATGTCGAGACTCGCTTTCAAACATAGGCCATCCGTCTTGCAAAAGTACTGCAACATAATTATATAAATAGGCTATGTAGCATTTTTTTTTTTTTTTTTTTTCTTTTGCAGTATTAGACCTAACTGTGAATTAGACCGTTTCAAAAAGTTAAAACCAAATGATGGACCTTGTGATGGGCCAAATTTTGTTGAAAATATTCTCACAAATAGCAAGTTAAAAATTGAAAACCCACTTGTGAGGATTCCCATTCATAGAAATCATGTTTTGTTGTAAATCTATTTGAAATCAACAAGTTTTTGAGGAATGGGATGGGGTTAGCAATAGCATCACCTCGGAATAATGACTTATGTGTCTATGAGATCTTCGCTAATACTGAAAGCAACATGCTACATATTTTATAGTTTCAAGGAATGGGCTTTTAGATTTGTGGAGTATACTATTGCCAGTGTACTTTTGGGCAAAGGGAGAGTGGGAGAGAAGAAGCAGAGCACCAGAGCTGTCTATAAAATTGTTGTTTCGCATCCATCAGGTACAGTATGTCCACGTCCAGAGGAAGTTCTGCTGACTCGGTTGGGTGATACAAATTGGGCTGTGCGAAGAGCAAACTGTACGATTTGGCAAAATAAGCACAAGCAGATCAAATACACTGTCCTAATGAAAAAGAGGAGACATGGGGAAATTTATACAGGGTGTGTGTGGATGGGTAGTAAGAATGGAGGAGAGAGAGGGGGCTGCTAGCTGGTGGAGGCGCTGGGTATACATGTGACAAGGGGAAATATGAGGGACTTTGACAGGTCTTAAACGGTCTGGCGCCAAGGCCTCAGTCTACTGGCTAAATATAGCAGGAGAGATGATGCAGAGAGATGATGAAAAGATGAAAAGAAGGAGCAACAATGTAAAAGCAGAAAAAAAGAGCAACGGTCATTTAATGATCAGCCCTAGAGGATCATCTGGTTTCATATATGTGAAAGGTATTGCAAAGGTTTGCGTTATCTTTTTGCAGGAACATATTAATTTCCTTAGAACCTGGAAACACAATTAGACACATTGTCTTACAGCGGACACCGTCTCAAGGACACAAAAGCTGACAGAAGCAGATCATGCATTAAAGTTTGGCACCAGGCTATTTTTAACTAATGAAAATGTCCTCTGCTCGAAGCTGATGCACATAGACACTTCTCTACATCTCCTGACAAAGCTTTAACGATGTTTTTTCATCATGACAGTTATTCGGAATACAAGTGGTCATTGGTTTTCTGACGCCTCGTTGTTTTGGCAGTGAACAGTGGCAGTGCTGTGAAAAGTTTTCCAGCATGAACGCTTTTTAAATCATGTGTGATAAGAGCTCAGCGCATGATTACATTCTTGTCGGTTTAGATGTGTACAGCAGGAAAAATAAATCTGGCGTAATTGCAGAGACTTTGTTGATGTGATTACTCCCTTAAGTATATACATAGAAAACCATTCCCATTCCCATGTGTGGTTAATCTCTTCCCAACCCAAATCACTCTCTGTCGAAGTTTTAGCCCAGAGATCAAACAAGAATATTGATTAGTCCTTTTTCAACACTTCAAATACAAAGAATGCGTGTATTTTCATAAAGAATATTTCATATTTACATCAAATGCACTAGACAGGCCTGTTGAATAAAAGTGGAAACGGTATTTTCAGTGTCAGGGAAAAAAGTTTAATCACTAAACCAGGAAGTACACTGATCATAAATTGGCATTTTCTCCTCTAGAATGTGATTTTATGTTAATATATCACAGGCTTTTTTGATTTGACAAAATGACGTTCGTATAATTAATTAGACTTTATCTTAAGTTAACACTTCATATTCTAAATGACTATGAAACTCAGCATAGGAGCGTTATGGGCTTATTTTACTCCCATCAGATTTGATATAATGCATTTTAGCATGGCTCTTAATTTTAGCTTTAAATAATTTTGATGTTTTATCATTAGACACTACTTATTTTCTTGTTTGCCATTTCGTTTGGCTTTATTTAAATATTCTCTATCTTAAAAGCAGAAAAACGTTTTATTCCAAAATCTACATGTATTTAGGTATATTGTCCTACCATACGTTTCGTTCGTAATATTATTGATTTATTTTCATTCTGTATTATGTTTATTTGGTATTATTTCTTTTATTCACGACTTTTAAAAGAAAATCGTATCCTATTTAAATAATTAGCATACCTGTCTGGTAAAGGCGTGCAAATCCCATATTTTAGTGGCAGTTTCAACAAATCCCGCTTTAGCTCTGTGTCTGTTCTCTCGTGGCTTCGGCAACAAGTGTCTGCCTGCTTGGTTTTCTCTGTTTACGGTGCGGATTTAGCTCTATTCTTTTGCATTGTTATGGTGTGAATGTGTTATTTAACTTGTCAGTAGACAGTCATGAATTTGCTAAACATGTTATCCATGTTATCTTTGATTAATATTTAATGTTCAATTCGAAAACGCGCAATAAAATATTTTTTACAAAGATCGTTTAGCTGTTTTAATGACGTTATGACGTGAGCGCCAATCCGTAGTGCTCTGTAGTGAAACCCATGCTCTCTAAACCATTTTATGTCCAATTCAGTAAATATCAAAAATCGTGCAACTAAATACAAAAAGCCTACATTAAACGTCCTCGCTGCCGTTTTAAAGAACAGCTGCAAACGAATCAAGTTTCTGGCCAGCTGTTGACAAAAAACAAAACAAAAAAACAAACAAAAAAAAAACCATACCCTTTGATTTTTACTTTGTAACTTTTCAGTATTTTATAAGAAATATTTAATCACTCTATCAGGTCCTCTCTGGCACAGTAAGGGTTAAACATACAGCCTGTCATCATGTTCTGCTGATTTGTATCGAAGTGTAAAAGTGACAACATTCCGCAACCGGTTGAATCCGTCCGCACAAAAACATAGATTGGACATTGATGCGTTTTAGAAATATTGGAACTATTCAGTTCGACATCTGATCGAAAAGTATACAATGAAATGCTAACTTACAAAGATCACAAGTCATTTGGAGACAAAGAAGGCAAGCGCAAGCCAAAACTTTGGCGTAAATGCTAAAGGGATTGGAGTGCACTGTTAGAGGATTTTGGAGTGAATATGAACTGACAAGAGACGGTTCTTACTGCGATACGTCAGCCGACTGGCGCCAAGCGGCTATCTAACAAACCCAATCCAAGTAAATCTAGAGTCCACGAGCGGATTTCTTAAAGGTATAGACCCACTGCTAAAACTACAGGTCGAAAGTAGATAGTGAACATTTAGAGTGGCGTAGCACTTAAACCTAAATGCATTGAGATGTACGTTATTTTTCGAGACTAAAACAGAGCATATACTTTTATCCGCTCACCTGAACATTCAGTGTTAGGATCAATAAAACACATGTAAATTCATGAAAACAATACCTTTACATTCCCTAAACAGTTGTCCTTGTATATGACATATGTGGAGTATATTAAAAAAAGTAACATTAAAAGTTAACAACAGCAGATGCCTGTTAAGAGTTAACAGTTAAGAGCAACGCAGCACTCACCAAAATTATCTTTACATTGGTCTTTAGATTCCATCAACTCTCTTCCTCTTTCTTCAGTATAGCGCGCGGCTGTGCGCTTTGAATGACCCGGGGCAGAATTTAAAGTGCCAATGTCCGATTATTGGCTGCTGTTCCTCACATGAAGTCAGTCGCGACACACGCACGAAGCACGGAAATAGTTATTCACACACGTGAAACGAGTGTGCAGTGCTATATTATGATCAAAATACTCGTACGCATCACTTTGACATGTACAGCGAAAAAACAAACGTCATTTGGTGTGTTCCTGGTATTTTTATTGACTACTGCAAGCAGTAGGCTAATCCTCAATTTATAATGTTTTAAAATGTGCTACCAATGAAAAGCATATAATATTTAGCGCTAATTAATCCTAAAAATTTGCACTTTTTGTTCATTTACACGTCAATAATTTTAATTCCTAGTTTTCAGTGTATCGGAGAGTGAGTTTGATCCTCGAACAAGGAGGCATCGTAATTATAAAGCGTAAGCCGACCGAGGTGCAGTCACCACCGGCTAAGCACTGAGGGCTGACCCGGTGCTTGGCTAGACGGGGTGGGGGATTTCCCGATCTTTTCTGTCATTAGTTAATATTTTATTCTGTTGACATGTTTTCTTACTGCTAATGCTTCCGACACCTTCTTGTCCACCCCCTCTCCTTGAGCCTGGCCGGGCTAAAACCCACGCCTATGGAGACCCACAATTGGTCCAGAAAGCGTAAAATCAGCAATCAAGGGGGCTTGGTTCATTAGTGCTGGGAACAGAGCAGGAAGGACATGTGAGATAGTTACAGTTGTACAGTGGACAGGCTGATCTAACCATTTCAACTCCGTGTCTGCGTAGAATGACTGCGCTTGAATGGACATCCGCATCAGAAAGAGTAATCTTTTTATAGGAAGCAACTGCTAGAGAACAGGAATCCCCAAATCTGCCTTCAAAGCGTCGTTGCGCTCACTTTGACTGATATTACAGGGACTTCGTGGAAACTAGCAGCTACGGGAGTTAAAGTAGAAGATCCTTACCACTGTCTTTGCTCGCCTTTTCGTGATTCGCAGTTTGCCAAAATTGCCTTGCTGCGCTTTCCTCCTCATAGTGAGACAATCCCTATCGTCTGGATACGCGCGCTGCTTTTGCCGGAGAAGACCACTAAATATATTTTTTTCACTACGATTGTTGGATGCACCGATGAGAGATCCAGTTTTTACAGGGACTGCGATGGCTTACCACCCTTTCCACGCTCACCGGCCGACCGACTTTCCCATGTCAGCTTTTCTCGCGGCCGCGCAACCCTCCTTCTTCCCGGCGCTGACCTTGCCTCCCGGGGCTCTCACAAAGCCGATCCCGGACCATACCCTCGCCGGAGCCGCGGAGGCTGGGCTCCATCCGGCTCTGAGTCACCATCATCAGGCAGCTCATCTTCGCAGTCTTAAGAGCCTGGAGCCAGAGGAAGAGGTTGAAGACGATCCAAAAGTCACACTGGAAGCGAAGGATCTATGGGACCAGTTCCACAAATTTGGAACAGAAATGGTTATTACGAAATCTGGCAGGTGAGTTCACAGTTGCTCTATTTTTAGTCTTTTGTTTCAGTGTTTATACGAGGGAATGCTATGATGCACTCAGCGTTTCAGATATATAGCTATTCCACAATAAATTCGCCGTCTGTTGCACGGACGTTTCGGTCGACGGCTGTGTAGTTCAGCAGGCCCAGTAAATTCATTACTAAATCTCTGTCTTTTGCACATCGCTCTCGTAAGTCATTTCCCCTTTATTTCCCTATTAATGTCTTGCGCTCTGAACTGGCTGACCTAATTATTATGTCAAAGAGACTGTAGAAATGAATCTCTTACTGTCAGAACATGTGTACCTGAACGATTCATCTGCTCATTTGACTTATGAAAACGAAATGGGGAAAGCACAAGCGATGCGTATTCTGTGGCTAGCGAAAGGAAAATAGCTGAGGCTTTTTGTTGCTTATATCAATACCAACAAATATTGACTTTCAAGGCACGGTGTGGCACAGTTAAATCGTGCTTTCATTTATTCCGTAAAGAGAAACGTTTCTCTTGGTCTGCTTATGTACTGAGGTGACAATAAACTATTTTATGTAAATAACCTGCCACTTTCATGGAAGATTTAAGTCTTGCGGCGAGCTAAATTATCTGCAGCCAAGTGAAATGTTAATATTTGTTGAACGTATTTTTAGTGCGGTTGTTTTATTTAATAAATCTAGCTAAGGTAAACATAGCACTGAAAAACGTTTAAATATTATTTGGTTGTGTTGTTAAAACGTTAAGCTTGCATCTGCACACATTTGCAAAGAAAAAAGATTTTGATTTATGGATATATTTCTTTTTTTTCTACAGGAGAATGTTTCCACCTTTTAAAGTCCGCATCAATGGACTCGATAAAAAAGCCAAGTATATTCTATTAATGGATATTGTGGCTGCCGACGACTGCCGCTACAAGTTCCACAACTCTCGCTGGATGGTAGCGGGGAAGGCCGACCCGGAGATGCCAAAGCGAATGTATATACATCCGGATAGCCCAGCTGCTGGGGAACAATGGATGGCTAAGCCTGTTGCTTTTCATAAACTGAAGCTAACCAACAACATTTCGGACAAACACGGATTTGTAAGTAACCCTTTTTTTTTAAAAAAAATAACCTGTTTTGTGTTTTGCATGTAGGCCTGTTGTAATTGTGTGTTGCTGGGTAATATATAAATATAAATTTACTGCCATCTGTGGGGCTGTAATGCTTACGCTCGCAATGATCGGGTATGCTTACAATATCACTGTTTATTCCTGGGCGAAGAGAATTATGGATGTTCTAAAATATATATTTTAGCTTGCTTATTCTTTGCTGTCGCTACATTCACTTCTTTCTTTGTTTCGGCAAGCTTATAAACCAGATATGAGGTATTAAGTCATAATTTTATTCGTTATGAATAATGATGACATTGACAGCTTGGTTATGTAATGTAAATACTTCATCCTGAGTTTTTTTCTTGGCCACTCTTACTTCTATTGTTTATGATAGGCGCAGAGCGCTATAACTTTTATGAGGGGGTGGAAGTGACAAAAAAATTAGGTCAAAGGAACCGGAGAGACCTTGAATCACGCTACAGTAAATGAGTTTACAAATAGCAACAGTGAAAGTGTAATTTGGGCTGTTTTGAGTAAGCGCAGCAACAAATTGCGTAGGTAGAGCGACCTGTGCAGTCTCTGATAGTTCAATGAACAATGTTGAGACGGATGCAACGATGTTGACCAATACTCTATACGTGAGCATGCAGTCAAATATAGTGTGACCTGCTCCCTTACGCGACTTGCAAACAAATCAACTGGAAACAAATGAAACATTTACATGCATGGCACAACCATTTGATATTTGTACAGTCAAACAGAATATATATATACATATATATATATTTTTTGTGATGATCATCACATTTCGTTGTTGTAAACAAATTCCTTCCCTAAACTGTACAATTAAGAAATTCTTATTTTTGATCGATCTATTTCAGATTTTATTTGTGTTACAATGATAGCACCACCAAATAACTCATGTTGCATATTCGCGTGACTGTTTTCTGTCTACCTGCCACTGGCACAGGCCTGTTGTTATGTGATTTAACCCAAGAATAATATTTCCACTATTACTACATATATTATGCGGTATTTATTGTCTAAAACGATTTTAAGGACTAATGACTTGAATGGATAATTATTTTGACAAGCACTAATGTTTTCCATTCCTCTCCCTCTCCTTCTCATTAGACCATCCTGAATTCAATGCATAAATACCAGCCCAGGTTCCATATTGTGAGAGCCAACGATATTCTTAAGCTTCCATACAGCACTTTCAGGACATATGTTTTTCCTGAGACCGATTTTATTGCTGTCACAGCTTATCAAAACGACAAGGTATGTACCCATATTTTGATGAATTAAAGCAACCGTGCTACGGACCTTATAGATGTGCACTATATAATAGACAACTTTACAAAATGTTCGCGTTTTTGCTTTTGTTCTGCGATGCGTTGTGAATGCTCTGCATTCAATCGGATTTATAGCTTATGCTCACTTAACAAGAGGAGTAGTAGTTATATTAGTAGTATTTTGAATATGTGAATGCAAAAGTGTATCTCTAAAACATTTCAAATTCCTCGTGTCCAGTGCTACTTCCAGCTACTGCTCATGTTAATTGTAGTCTGTGTCCGAGGGGCCTAGTGAGCTTGTCGGTATCGTAAAGTTTATGACATAGAGTCACAATCGATTAGCAGGCACTTAAACTCGCCGGTTTGTCCGGGAGCTACACACTCTGAGGCTCAGCAATCAAAGCGTGTCAGTTGCTAAACGCAAAAAGCAGAGGCCATCTAGCTTAGCAATCTATGAACTTTAAGGCCTTGGTTTCTCCTGAATTTATAGCCTACAGCGTCCAAATCACTTGGGCTACTTGAAAATCGTTCTGTTACATCGCTCTGTATTTTCATGGAACTTGTAAAGCAATGATTCAAACCACATTATTAATTATTGATAGCAGGTCGGCGTCCTCCTCTAGTTAACTCTCTTGTGCTAGAGAATACCAATTTGACAAATGGAAAATGTTTACTGTTGGAATTTTCTCAGAAATTCGTGATTTAGTCACTGTTAAACATTTTTAATAATTAAATTATCACTCTAAAGAAGTCTGTGTAGCGTGTTTAACGGTGTTGGGATAATAACCGATGATCACACCACTTATAAGGGCTTTGCTTTTTATGCATTTAAATCTGAATGTTTTACTTGTAGATTATGAATTCGTGCATAGATCACAACAATACCACTACTATGATTAATAATATTTTATTACTAATAGACTGCGGCTGTATAACTGTAGGCTATTAATAAAGTACAAACAAATTATGAATAATATAATATATGCATCCTTTTTTTTTTTTTTTTTGCTTTGCATTCAGATAACACAGCTGAAGATTGATAATAACCCCTTTGCCAAAGGCTTCAGAGACACAGGGAATGGAAGAAGGGAAAAAAGGTAGGTTTTGAAAACCTGATAGTTCACATGCATTACGCAATGTAAAATGTCGAGGAAACCGGATTCAAAGCCTACCAAAATGTATAGATTTCAACGGTTTTATTTATTATTTATTTTACTGTGTGATGTGGGTCAACTTAGGTCATATTTCCTTTTTTCACTTTTTTAATTTCCTTTTTTTTTTTAAAGGAAACAACTGACCCTTCCATCATTACGCATGTATGAGGATCAATGTAAAGTGGACCGTGATGGCGCAGACTCTGATGCTTCCTCAAGCGAACCTGCAACCGGCAGAGATGCTGGTCATTCACCTGGACCGGTTTCCAGCCCACTTAGATTTAACCGGAGCAGCAGAGGTAGGTCTAAATCTATGAATAAATTATATTGCTATGCTTCACGATCACCGAGAGGAAACATGCCTAAGTGTCATATCATTTACAAGCCGCTGTATTATGCCTTTAGCGTTTTTCAAGACTACTTTAATAATTGACAAAGTCATTTTAATAAAGCATTTATCAAGAAACAAATGTGCTTTTAATATCAATTTCTCAAACAAGTTATAAAATAAATCAGACTGCATAAGGCCTAGATTATAGCCCTGAATTACTTTTCGTTAGATTCACATTACGCCTGGATGTAGAAATCTAAACCGAACATTCAAGGCTAGTCCGTTTTTCTTAATTGGATAATTATTTTTATATGATCGCATTTATTTATTTATTCAGTTGTTTTCAGAGTTAGCCTACATATTATTTTCCTACATTTATAAAGGATTAGCTATAAAGTGTACAAAAAGTTGTTAGCCTGTCAAGCGTTATGAAATTTACGACTGGAATTTGGTTAATCTAAAACGGTATTTGAAAAAAAAAAAAAAAAATCTATGTAGATAGAATACTGTATGAACATGTGGATAAAAAAGTATTTATTTTATTTTTTTTCACCACAGACGAGAAAACATGCACTGACAGTGAGCACGAATTGGACCACCAAGATGAGAGGTGTGGTGGCTCCAGCAGTCCTGGACCAGAGCCTCCATCTCCATTCAGGTCGAGATGTGAGGACCGGGGGCGGGAGAGGCCTGCTCTGGAGAAGAAAGACGATTATCCGGACTCCCGAAAATCAAGCGATTCTATATTTAACATAAGAAACTTGGAGAAAGACAAACTAGAGAACAGGCCGAGGAAAGACACAGACTTGTCAAAGAAGGACACGGAAAACGGTGGTATTAGCGGCAGTAAAGACAGCTTCTCTCCTCTAATGGTACAGACTGAGAGTCCTTCACATTTTGGGGCAGGGCACCTTCAGAGTTTGGCACTTTCCGGCCTACACAGTCAACAGTTCTTTAACCCACTAAACACCGGACAACCTCTATTATTCCACCCTGGACAATTTGCAATGGCACCTGGAGCGTTTTCAGCCATGGGCATGGGACATCTATTGGCTTCAGTATCAGGAGTTGGTGGCCTGGAGAATGGAAGCCTGTCGGCCCAGGGAACTGGAAGCACCCCGAGTCCTTTTCCCTTTCATCTGTCTCAACACATGCTTGCCTCTCAGGTAAGGGAACTCTTGCCATTAAAATTTAAATCAAGGCCTATGCCATCATACGCCCTGTCTGGTTATGGAAGCACGTGAATGAAGACATGCTATGGGTTACATCTAGCGATATAGTTTTTGCAGAGATGCTTTTGACTTTGCTTGCATGTTTGTTAAAATCGTAATGTCTGTCGATCTATTTTTGCATTACTTACACAGAAACATAAATATATAAATTGATTACAAAACTTTATCCATTGAATAAAATGTCAGATATAGATTTTAAAATATCTCAATGTCCATGCGAATGCGTATTATTTCTTGAAAAAATGACGTAGATTGATTGATAGTTGCCTAAAATATGACAATCAGCAATACTTTCTTGTTGCGTCTATTTCTATGCGGTCTAAAAGTCAATAAATACGCCTGCCATTGAAATCTGATGGACTGCGAACAGGTGGCACTAGTTAATCTGCGCAAATACTGGCTCTCTGAAAATTCGCCATGTAGCAGATCCTCACCTTTCAAACTGTTGCATGCTCGGTGTGCTAATATTCGCTAACTAATGTCTCTTATTACAGGGCATTCCGATGCCAACCTTCGGTGGACTTTTTCCGTATCCCTACACCTACATGGCCGCGGCAGCTGCAGCGGCCTCCGCCCTTCCCGCGAACAGCAACACGGCCTCCTCGCTCTCAAGGAACCCGTTCTTGAGCAGCTCCACTCGCCCTCGACTGCGATTCAATCCTTACCAGCTCCCCGTGTCGATCCCTCAAAGCACAAACCTGCTCACCACCGGATTGCCAAGCGGCCTAAACCCCTCATCTGAATCGTCTAAATGCGGTAGCAGGGAAGCGAGTCCTGTGCCTGATCACAAATCGGGGTCGAGTCAGAGAAACGGCTCACCTAAAACAACAATGAAGGAATCCATCAATGAACTTCAGAACATTCAGAGACTAGTGAGCGGCCTAGAGAGTCAGCGGGAGACTTCCTCACCTAGGGATTCGCCCAAGTGATCAAGCATCCCCAAACCTATCCAGGGCATGACTTGAATTGCCAGAGGATTTTATTCAGTGGTTCTCTGCGAGAAATTTCATTACGTACTGTTTTTGCGCATGGATGACTGGAGTGGAAAAAAGCAAACAGCAGTCAACAAGTAAAAATTAATAAAAGAAAACGTTGGACTTGCTGCTCTTGGTAGTGGAGATCTGCCTAGGAAGCGCTGCGAAGACAATCTATGGTGTAGCCTAATTGACTCTTTATAGAACATGCTGACAAGACCACACCAATCTATTTAAAAAAAGAAAAGAAAAGAAAAGAAAATGAAAATAAAAAAGGAATTTACAAATAAAATACTTTTTTTGCGTAACGTCAGTAGGATCACTGCTGGTTGCAATATCTAAATGGTGATTCACATAAAACCTGTAGACTGATAACATCCAAGCTACATCCAAAAAGGAAAAGAAGAAAGAAAATTAAAAAAGGATATTTCAAAGGGATTGAAATGACAGTTGGACCGTTAGTTAGGCTAAATCCGACAGACCGTTGTATCTGAACTATTTAATGTAATTATTAATAAAAGAAACCTAAATTCGTAAACCAATACAAGGACCTAGATATGCAAATTGGTATTAATTTATTCAAAGCTGTGTTGCGTGTACATAATATTTAGAGTTTAACTCGTTGCATTTTTTTCTTTTTTCATTTTTCACTATGGTTGTTGTAAATGAAAGCTATAGCGTTTGTTGCTTGGAGACAGAAGGTGTTCCTATCTGTGATGCGTTGCTGTTTAATCTGCCTGTGACACGTAATGAAAGCGTGTGCCATCATTGCATTGTAGCAGTCGCTGTAAAAACACTTATCACGCTGCGGGACTCACAAGGTTTGGGAAGCCTCAGGTTAATGTACTCCAACAGAAGAGACCCACATTCCTCTTCTTGAGCTGAGTTTATATAAAGAAATATATGAACGTGTCCCGTTGTGCTGGCTGTCCGGATTTTTTTCTGTTGTTGTTGTTGTAGGATTCTTTCACAATTTCAATAAAAAAAAAAAAAAATCTAGCCTACGTGTTTAAATATTTTTAGATTTATGACACTACGTTACCTCGACGAGCTGCACTCTTACTAGGTTAATTACACATAATAAATGTATACGGAGTCATAACAGGTCACTGAAAAATGTTTTTAGAACAACGACAACATGAGAGAGAAAAAAATACAATTTCTATGAAGAAAAACAACAAAAAAAAAACAATTAAAATAGCAATGTATTTGGATAACTGCAACATACAAGCAGAAAGTGTGTTGGGACAAATTGTGGCAAAATAGGTCAGCCACACCCTCACTATTTGTGATTACTGGTCACATGTAATAATAATAAACGTCATGTTTTGTAAGAAATAATATGTATCGGGTAGAGATACTTACAATTTCATCATGGTTTTTAAAGTGGTTTTAAAAAATGTAGCATAGCAGCCAAAGCAAAAGCTACTGCGCCCTCTGTCGTAGACTCAGGTTCCGGATTATTTTACCCCTCATCATCAGTGTGATTTTAAGATACCGACCGCTACAACAGTAGTTGTTTTATTAGGCCTTTATAGGCATATGCAAACAATTTTGGTTTAGGTTTTTTGTTTATTATTATTATTATTATTAACATGAAAAAGAGGCTACTAATACAACTGCAACACATACAGACCTAAAATATAACGATATAACAGCAATAGCAACACAATGCTCTATATTGTAGGCTACTATAATAATAATAATAATAATCATGATAATGATAAACTAAAAGTAAATTTTAGGACCACATATTGCGAAACCAGAGCTTAACGCAGTTAGCCAAACTATTTTTGTAGAAAAACCGCAAACGCATTTTTTTGTGATATATTTATGATACGTAATTCCATAACAACGTGAAAAAATGACAGTGTTAGCGTTTGTTTATTTTCTGTCAGATGATGACGCATAAAAAAAGTGCTGAAACGGCTTACTGTTGCTATGGTTACCTCTTGAGCAAAAGCGGCTTAGCGTCAATTTACCGCCAAGTAAAAATGCACTATGGGAACTTATTACTTACAATGTAATGTATATAGCCTAATCTAACTAATAATAATAATAATAGGTTAATCATAATAAATATGCTACATTATGGTACAAAGACCAGAGGTCTAAATTTGAATCCTTTATCGTTTCCAGTGTTTCCTGTGGAGTACAATGCAACCTATTGTGTTGTTTTAAGCCTATTTATAGTCGTAGAACTGCAATGTACGAATATTTATAGACAAAGCTTGACTCGGAAGCAGAACTACCCTCGACTCTCCCCACCTCCTCTCCTTCATTCTCTTTCAACGACCCAGATATGTTGTGCGCTTTTTGGCACCGACCATTAATGGTTCGAGCGCGTCCAGAACGTAGTTTAGCCTGTCGAGCCGTAATGAGTTGATAAACTGCACAGCAGATTAGAAATATTGGGGGGAAACTGCTCTCATGTTATAGCGAAAGGGTTAAGTGCTGCGGATAGGAGGTTAGGGAGGATGAGAGTTTGGACGCCCAGCCACTTTGGCAGCAGACAGCCCTTTGTCCAGCAACCGGCGCCTGTCGCCTGCCTGCCGGCCATGCAGCTTCCCCACACCCGCGTACAAAGGGACAGATCCCGAGAGTTACAGCTCCTAATTAGAGATCCCCCCTTGTTTCTCTTCTTTTCTTTCTCGTGCTATAACCACAAGCCCTCGTTTTCATTAAGGGGCCATTGTTATACTCTGTTATATTCAATTAACAGACCGAACAACGCAAGCTAACGCTTTGTCCAAACTAATCAGTCAATGACCAATCAATAGACTGCGATGACAAGCAATTACGCTTCTGGTACACGACAAAAACCAGCCAAGTGATTACATATTTAGCTTTAAGTCACCCAAATCGGAAAGCGAGAAGGACCGAATCTTAAGCACACATGCAGGCCGAAAGTGACATTAAGCGTAGAAGCCAATTACTAGTTGTTTCTTTTATATTATAAGGGAAAAAACAGACAGAAGGACCATTGACAACGTCGGGTTTCTCACAGTCGTCTGGGTGAGTTTTTTTTTTAAATCTGATCTGCAGAAGCTGAAACTGAACACTGAGAAGCTTGAAAATCTATGAAGGCACTGAGGGGTTGAGATGACTTGTTGCTGATATCATTCAATTCTATGAGCCCCAGAAATACTATGTCAAAAAAGAGCAAGAAAGACCCTTCAGGCTTATTGCTATTTAAAAGAATAACAGTACCACACCAAAATTTTAGCTCACATGCACATGATTAATCTCTACTGGTTTCTGTGAATTTTTACAAGAACATACACTCTGTAACACTTTTTAACAGGTTTATGTTAGTGTATTTATATACTAATATTTGACAGCATTCAACACCTAAAATTACTTTAAAACTAATCATATAATTAATATATGACAATAATAAAGGTGAGCGAACACCATCATCTAATACTGATTTTAAACACACAGTTCAAAATGTTCTTAAATTAGAATATATGTTGTAAATGTAAAAATTCCAGTGTCATATTTCTGACACATATAAACAAAATAAAACCATACTGGGACACATTCAGGCAATGGTCAACTATGAATGTGGATTTTAACTTAAAGGAAATGTATTTTCATAAATGTCAGGCCAGGGCAAAATGTCACACATATTTTAAATATTTAAATTTGTACAGTTTATTAAGTACAACATTTGCTAGCCAAAACAATGGTTCAATATTTCTTTAACATTTGTTGCTGGATTGTTTTGAGCTTCATAATTGTTTCAGTTTCGCTGAAAAGCCTATAATATGCCGTTTAATGACATCTTACCCCGTATGACAACACTATCTGTATGTTCAATGAACTGCACCTTTTTGTTTTCTAGGCAATAAAAGTGAAAATGTAAACAAGCATTACTGTAGCCAAGATGAGAAGAAAGTGACTTTCAAAAAAATACCCTAATCAAATATTCAATGCAGTAAAAATGTTACAACTAGCATCGGCCCTGACAACTTATAAAGTTTTATCCCCTCTCTGAACGTCGGTGGTGAGGAGCAGTTAGTTTCATAATGTATCAGGTAAGACAAAGTGATTTGATGGATTTTTAAAAATATTATTGTGCTCAAGACAAACATGTAATTCTCATCACACCTTGTTGAAGCATTCAAGCTTGAGTGAAGCTGTCAGAATCTGTGTAGATCCTGGGGAGAAGCCTCATTCTCTCACAGGTTGTGCATTTAGAAATGTTGATGATGAGTTTCTCTGTTCTCATGTATCCTTTCACTGCATTTCAAAGGCATTCTGTTCAGACACACACACACACACACACACACACACACACACACGTTTGTTTTTTGGTTTACGGGGACTCTCCATAGGCGTAATGGTTTTTATACTGTACAAACTGTATGGGCTATTGCCCTACACCAACCCTACACCTAAACCTACCCTTACAGGAAACTTTCTGCATTTTTACATTTTCAAAAAAACACCATTTAGTATGTTTTTTAAGCCTTTTGAATTACGGGGACATAGGCAGTGTCCTCATAAACCACCTTCAAATTGTAATACCTCTGTCATACCCATGTCATTAAACAAATTCTGTCCCCGTAAACCACAAAACCAGTACACACACACACACACACACACACACACAAATCACTTTTTGATCAATCAGAATAAATAAAATTTGAACAAGGGATCCATCGCCACCTTCTGGACATATTAATGAATATAAGGAATTGGTAATATTATATGTCTACATTTATGCTATTGGTGCATGCTTTCTTACAAATCAATTCATAAAGGTAGAGATTATCACAAATTTAGTGGAAATTACAAGGGCAAGTAGCTGAGAATATGTTATGTACTACAAGAAAACAATACACAAGTGCTATTCAAAATACAAATAATAATTTTGTATCTATTAAATGTCCAAAAAATCAATAGGAAGAAAAGCAAAGTTTTTACCTTTCCATGTAAAAAGAAAACAAAAAGTACTTGTACTGAAGGAAAGTGGACAGGTTCCAATCATTGTGCTTGTAAAAATGTATTATATATTATAAAACCCAACACTGATTCATCATATTGGCCTTAATATCATTCTAACCTTTTTTTTTGCTGTGAACAATTTATTCATGTGAAGTTGCATAACATCCAATGAACACAAACAACAAAAGGCCTTCCTCTGTATCCAGTGGTCTGTCACCACGTAGAAAAAAAATGACCTCACCATTTATGCAGTACACAAAACAACCACTAGGTGTCGCAATAACCTTCTAACTTTTCCTTCATTTTTGTGCAAATCGAACAATTCTGCCTCATAATAAATTTCTTTGCTAACCCTAGCCTCAAACGATTTTAAATATTTACGAAAGCACTCAAAATGTATGCCAACAATGGTATAAAACCCAAGTTTATGATTGTATAAAAGAGAAGATGCACACTAATGAGTGAACCCCTATCTGAGAAGTATTAAAACATCAAAAGTAAGATTTCAGAAGCAATAAACATCAAATTTAGTTTAATTTATACTATGAACTCTTCACCACAAGACAGAAATAGGACCAACTGATATTATTCTTAAAATTGCAGACTGCTCTCAAACTGTTGCAATCACATTGTAAATATACTTTCATTTTCTGTTGAATCTCTCAGTGCTGTTCCAGGTAACAGAAAAAGTTAAATGAATATCACCTTTAAGTCACCAGAGCGGCTCAGGCAACAGGCGTCTTCAGAATCCCACCACAATAGATTAAGTTAAAGAGGGATTTGTATGTCTGACCCACACTTGCCAGCTCAGGTCCTGCCACAGAGATGAACACAAAAGATTACTAAAGACTAACAGTTGATCATGATGAACGAAGCGTCAGGCCAGGGAGGGTCTGAGACTAAACTAGTCAGCCCTTCTCAAAACATACAATTCTCTCACACTTAAGATGGTACAGTGCATGCAAACATAACCTCAAGCACCTGAGTAATTTTAGTGTTTTAGTAGCTTGCTAATTTTCAAGTTGTGAACTGATTAAAAAATACCACCAAAAATACCAATTCTCTCTCTCTCTCTCTCTCGATGATTATGATTTTTTGCTCTGGGTCAGAGCTGGTCAGACATGATAATATGACTGACGTGCATAGCGAGAATCAACCAGGTTCATTAGTGCTGGACCAAAATCTGAGAGGTCAATGTCAAGGGTCATTTTAAGGGTCTCTGGGTTTTTTTTAAGATTATATCCTCTGATATGACTGTTTGTAAACGATATTATGAACCCTAATGCTAAGATTGAGTGCATCTACGCCAACATGCCCTGAAAGGATTCATCTGGAGAAAAGTAATAGCAAATGTATTAGCACACATTGTAATACAGTAAATGCTATCATTTAAGGTGTATAAATTAAATTATTTAAGGTTAATAATCATTATTACTACTAACTTGACTCAATTAAGTTGTCATGTTGGCTAAAACACAACAGACCCCACTTGAGTATGAATATAGTGTTTTTAACAGTAGATTACAGGCTGTAAAAATATAATGAACAGTGACATATGTTTTATTGTGAATTTTATGATAAAAGAATTAATTTCCCTTTTAATTATCTCTTTGATTTAAGGAAGTCCTGCATTAAAAATTGAAATGAAAATGACTTGAACCATGCTAGTTGTTCACAAGCTTTGCTTTTGCTTATGTAATTACACCAGGAACCACAATAAAGCATGTTTCTTCAAAATTATAACCTCTTGAGTCAATCTTGTAAATCTTCTGGGATGTTTGAGGCACTGAAAGCACAATGTAAAGACCACATAAAGATATTAGCTACTGCATTTGAAGTACCGTTAAACTTAGTCCCGTGCCCTGCGTCACATGGTCAGAGGTCAGAGAGCAGCAGTGATGCCGGTGATTAGCATGAAGCATGACCGCCCATGAGCCATGTGATGTCTAATAGTATAAGTGATAAAGACATTTGGTAACACTTTAGAATAGGGAACACTTATTCACTATTAACTACGACTTTTCCCTCAATAAATTCCTAATTTGCTGCTTATTAATCGTTAGTGAGGTAGTTGTTAAGTTTAGGTATTGGGTAGGATTAGGGATGTAGAATAAGGTCATGTAGAATAAGGTATTAATATGTGCTTAATTACTAATAATAAATGGCTAATATTCTAGTAATATGCATGCTAATAAGCAACTAGTTAAGAGACCCTAAAATAAAGTGTTACCAGACATTTAAATGACTAAGCAACCGATTTGCAACGACAAGCATAATAAACAGCTGAAATCAGACTTCTGGCTAACTGAAACACAACAACTGCTAAAGGCCACACTTTTTATTGCAACACAAATACATGTATATATGCATGCATTTACATATCTCTGGAGTCCTTAATGAGATTTATATATAAACTGTTTTGTGTGTTTACTATAACTAATTAGCATTTCTGTAATACAATAAAAACATGCATTAGAAAGAACTCTTGTTCGTTTTTTAATGTTGTTGCTGCTGCAGTTTTAGTCATATTGTGATGCTAACAGACAATTCAAATATATATTTTCAGTAAACTACAGGCAATATGTGACCCATGACGCACACGTGTAGATTCTTTAGAATGATGCCCTTCCCAACTTTCCCTATTCATCATTTCCACTTTGCAAATCAATACTGCAGCAATACACAAATGTTTGTTGTTTGAAAGCAACGGTGCTTATGGGCCATGTGCAGGCTTTTCCTTGAGGCTGTATTCAAATTCTGAGGCAGAAGATAAATTACTCTGTCTGTAGCTGACAGGTGCTGAAACATTTGAGAACGACACCTGTGCAAGTCACACGAGGACTGTAAGGACTGTAAGCAGAAATGAGTGGGAAGTTGAAGGGAGAATGGAAAGTATATTTTAGAAATTGATCTATTGTTGTGCGGTAACATGTTTGCATTCGGACAGCAGCTACACAAAAACACTGAACAGAATGAATGGTTTTAAAATGTGCTATAATTGATTTCTAGGCTTCTGCAATGCTAACACAAAAAAGTGTAGTTGTGAACCGTGGCCACAAAATGCAAAAGTTCATACATTTGGCTTTCCTAAACCTCAAAGTTGTACTGCTCTTCCCCCCGTAACCATCTGTGCTACATCATATTGCAAACATGAGATCATCGTACTGTAAGATCTATTAATGTACAGATAGGTAGTGCCTGTGACCACTGCGTTTGACATGGGTGTAAGGCTAAATAAACCATTCAGTTTTTACAAAGATTTGTACTACAGCACCTTCACTTGATGACAGCCTTGGGTCAGTGTTTTGCTAGCTATCAACTCAAGCAAATCCTGTATCTAAACAGTCCGTTTTTGATGATGAAATGGTGCCATGTGACTCTGTATGAGCACAGTTACAGTACATGGCCCAAAGTAGTCGTTTGGCCATTTCCCGCCTATTTTTTCTATTAAAAGGTCACAAATAACACTACTAAAAGCGCAATTTTTTTTTGCTGAATTAAAAAAAAGTTTACTTATTTTTGGGGAAAAATTGATACATTTTGGATTTATCAGTTTAGAATGATAAAGTTAGCTACGGAACATATGTCGGAAATTAATCTTGACCATTTAGGCTGTAAGACTTTCTTTTTACAGTTCTTGCATTATAACTTTTAATAGCTTAATAAGATAAAAAAGAAATGTGACCTGACCATTTTCAAATGTTTTCAATCACATAAAATACCACAACCAACCAAAATAAGTCATTTGAAATGCAAGACTTGATCCAACCACACTGTTTTGAGCCCTGTTTCTCCAGCTTAATCAGACACAGTCTCTTTTCCTTAATTGGACATTTAGTATTTCTTGGTGTGTTGAAGAAATGTTCAGGACTATATAAATATATTTGTAGGCCATAATTTTGTGTCAAAGGCAAAACCAAACCAAACCATCTGTGGTTAGAAAGTTTATCCCACTGATCAGTGCTGCATTAGTCCAACGACAGAGACGCAATTTATCTAGTGCTTTGTAACTGAAATAGAGCAAGCATGTGACTGCCATATTAATATTTCATGACAGTTGATATCATGAATAGTAACGAGCTGTATACATAAAATACACTGAATTTAATTATCTTAATTATATAATTCTAATGTTTATGTTAAATCGAGTAAAGATCAGGAAATAAAATAAAGGAGAAAGTTTTCAAGACTCAACACCACACAAAACTACAGTGAAGTACTGTATATATTTACATACCAAAGGTAATTCTACTAATGAAATATCAGAGATATATCAAAGTTCAGAAGGTTCACATCACTCTGCATACTGTGCAGGTCACGAGAAAATTAATAAATATTTGATAATACGGGGCAAAACTCATTGGCTTACATTAAATAATAATAAAATTAATCCTTCTCAGTTAAACAACTGAATTAGAACACTAGATATTTTTACTCATATTTAAATACGTAAGCTTATTAAACCAACTGTGATAAGATGGAAACTAGCCAATGAAAGGACTTGATTTCAGATATAAAAATGCTAATTCAAAGCATATGCACTCTCAGACAAGGCTGTCACTGGGGCGGTACCCTATAGGCACAAAAGCTAAAAGGTACATCTTTGTACCTTATTTAACCCTAGATGGTAATTTTCCTCATATTTGTATTGTAAAGGTACGTTTTACTAATTTTAAAAGTAGTATACATATTAGCACTGACAGTGTACCTATAAGTACCTTTTGAAAAGGTACCACCCCAGTGACAGCTTTTGTGCCTATTTTTTTTTTTTTTCTGAGAGTGTGGCTGTTAAATATAAACATTATTTTTTTTAATCACTTACAAAAGCATGCAATAATTTTTGTTTTCATATTACTTTTTGAAAGATGCATGCCCAAAAACAAACAAACAAAAAACCAAAAAAAACAACAAAAACAAACATATTTTTGCATGCACCCAGAAAATCTTCCCAAGCATTCACTGCTCTACACACAGGAAGGGTGCTTATGGGAAGAGGGCTAATGCTGGAAGAAAAGACACAGCATGCATGCTAAACACTCTGACTGCACACAGACATCTGAGCTAATGACTATGGCAGTATGGGGTTATGCTGGTTCCAGGGTGGCGGGTGGTCGGAGGTTTTACTATGAAGCCATTGTGATGTCACTGCTCTGTACTGACTATCTGCCGCCGGGCACAGACAATGTCCTAGTGTAAAGTCAACTGCACATAATGCTTTTCTGAGAAATACACCAAGCCGAGAAGAGATGAGAGCATCCTCGCCCGATAATTTCATGCCAAGGACTCTATACTGGGCACTGTGTTACCACAGTATAAACCAGCTAAGTAGTGTGAAAAGAGTGGATCTGTGCAGGATAAGCAGGATTTTGGAAACATTTGAGCCAATAATGCACAGTACTGAATGAAGATTTCAGGTATGAGAGGGAAAAAGGGAGAGAGAAATGTAGGACGAGGGGGCTTTCTGGCCCCCCCATCAGCCTCCTTACTCTTTGTTGTTTATTAGCAGAGACCCCTCTTGCCCATGACCAATTATACAGGCAAATGTTTTTCTAAGGAAAAAGAGCCTGCACTCCCATAGGCATTAATCACTCACTGATGCTTCCACAGGGATACTGATTCAACTGACAGAAATACAGCAGTATTCTTAAAATCTGATTTAAAAATCTTTAGTCAAGCATTTTTTTTATTAAGAATTATGTAGAAAAAAAGAACAGAAAAATTACAAATAATAAAAAAAATCAGATTACAAATAAAACAACTTTTTACAGTAAAAATAGCTTTAGATATAATAGAATTATGCAATTTGACTTACAATATCAACATTTTTCAAAAATGTAATATGTAAATATAATTCATATGTATATAATATCAATTTAATGTACATTTTTACAATAATAATTATAGTTTATTATAATATTTATTAGGCCACCATAGAGGTTGAATACAGGCTATAAATAAAAACAAACAATTATAATAACTTCTTGATAGTATTACTCTTCTTCTAAATGACAAGTATCCACATGATAAAATCAAGGTATAGGTATTAAAAATGTTGCCAGTTTAAACCTAAAATTAATTAGTCATACAAAATTTCATAGCTTTTTAAGGTGAATATTCAACATTCGATTAAACATGTTAACATTCTAATTTTTACAAACTGTATTAGCAATCTGTAAAGCCCCGAGGAACAAAAAAATATATGTAACTGTAAAACGACGCCTAATTATTTACAGTGTCCTACTTCAATAATTAAGGTTTCAGAGTGAATTTTGAATGATCATCACGTTTGTATTAGCCTAAATTAAACGACTGATTTATTATAGCACTGATGTTTTCATCCGTAATAGATGTTCTTAACGTAAACATTTGTCGCGAGGCAGAGTAAACGAAAAGCTAGCGGTCTGGCGGGAAGGCTTCAACAGTAACGCGTAAGTTTTGAGAGCATCGCTCAGTGTCCATTCGGTAACACCCTGCTCTCAGTACATAAACTAACCCTACTGCTGTTCCTAATTTCAAGACCACGTGACGGTGGGAGTGAGTGAAGTTTAAATTCCCTTTCAGAAAGGCAGCTCAATTCATCCCCTATAAAAAATCATCCTTTTTATAGCGACATCTTATAGCACGCTAAGGTATAACTTGTCTACTTGAGGATCCCCAAGAAAGCGCCCTTGAGCGAGTCTCACCCTGAGGTTCACACACACACACACACAGAAGGTGTATCAAGATCAGTGAGGTGGAGGTAAGACCAATTATTTTCAATCACGTGTGATATCGGTAGCTAATACACTGGGGTTTAATCAAATAAATACTGCCTAAAATTATTATTCCTCATGACATTATTTTCGTGCTTCCAGCCTATAGGCCTATGGCGTTTTAGATGGTTTTATTGAGCTGTGAAATAAGACAAACATTAAGCTATTTATTCTTTCTAATCTGTGTCAGGATGTCAGTAATTAGACCAGCATAGTTACGAAACAATTTCAAGAATTAAATGTTTTGAGATAGAATTAAACGATTAATGACCTATGCATCTAGGCCATATTTAATGTTTATTTCAAACAAACGTTACGTTAGCCTTTTTAAACTGTAGAGTAGGCTATATATTTTACTTCAATATATAAATCTATCGACAAAAAATTCTTTGACTTTTTGAAGTCTGATGGGACAAATAAAGCAGTCAGGCCTTCACGTGAATGTAATCCGACATTTTGACATTTGGTAAACGTGATATAATTACATTTGTTGCGGCTTGCATTGCCTACATTAAAAGATGACTGAATGTCTGGACAAAGATAATTTTATAGCAATCTTTTATGAAAAAGTGATTGAAGAGACATTGTATTTGACAGCAAAAACTGAAGAGAGTACAGTGGAAAAATAGCAAAAATAAACAGGCTATCGATAATAAATTCCTTAAACTGTAAATACATTATAGTCCGTTCTATTATTAATAGTTTTAATATTATTTTTATTATTTATTATATATTTATATTATGTCTGTTTTGAATGATAAGCTAAAAGGTTTAGAAATTAAGTGAACGTACCTATAACAAACTGAACAAATGTATCGAAAGAACGTGTATCAACCTTTTTATAAGCGTCAGGTTGAAATTTTTTATTTATTTATTTTTTTTAAATCAAACACGTAGGCCTATATATTTAATCACACAGTGTAGCAAATGTTTCAGCTTTTAGGAGGATAGACTGTACAGATTAACATTTTTAAAAAATCCAAACACATTTGTCTACATCTAAAGACGAACGAACATAAAATATTGGCCTATTGTGTTGTCCAGAATTGCTCTCAATAAGAAGGTAAAACAAACAAAACTAACCTATAGCCTATCATTACACCCATGTCAGAGGCCTATCTCCTAAAAGAGAAAACAGTCTTCCATTATCTGGTAGCCTGACCTGTTTGGAAAATTACATTGGCGAGAATGACAAACGGGTTTGAGAGGGACATATTCTGGCTGTTGCCATTCATTTGGTCATGTCACCATTAGATATAAGTCAAGGCTCCCACGGCCCTCGAACTTCTCCAGGTGATTTATTGATCTTTCAGCCTCGTGCTTCGACCCATTTACTCTAAAACCGCAACCATATTTCACTGGAAATGCTTGGACGTTTAAACGAAATCCTCAGTAGATTTTAAATTCAAACATGCGAGCATATAAAAGCGGAACAAATATGCAAAAGAACTGAATCATTTTAAACTGTGAAAATGATAGAAAGCTCATGACATACAAAAATGACATTGTTACACAGACATGGCTAAAGTTCAACCTGTTTGTGCCCGAGCATGAATGGGTTATTCTTCAATTAGAGGCACTTTTGGTTAATTTAAAATCTTAAGTAACGAAACTTCTTCAATCTGTTTCTTCTTTGTTAAAACATTATCACATCCTTGTTTAAAGATCTGATGATAACCTTGATCAGCCTTTGGGTGGATTTTGGTATAATGTGCGATCACACTGATTTCACTGATGTGAAAATCTTAAAATGAATTATATTTATAATCTTCAAATTGTTACTTTGCTGTCCTGATAGAATTGTTCTCTTCTGTAATTCTCATTTACATTAAAAGGCAAATGTCATGGAAATTAGATTTTTTCCCTCCCTTTTTGAACAACTCAAGTGTTGTCTAAAATGTTTGGCAGTGAGAGCAGCATATACTTTGAGAAGACATAGTTTGATATATACTTTATATATACAATATAGCTATTTAAAACATGACAAACTCGGGGGAATGTAAAGTCGAATTTCTATCATTTAAATGTTTTTATTATAATGGGGTGGGGTGGGGAACTAGCGGAAAATATAGAAAAAAGTTCAACATTTAAAAATGAAAACAACAAACAACAACAAAAATAGCTAATGTTAAACTATATTTTTCGTCTGGTGACAGGAAACATAATTTCCCCCATGCCAAGTAAAAATCAACATTTCAAATGTTCCTTTTTTTGTTCTGATACTTGAGATATTTTGAATACCTGCATTTTATACTATTTATGCGGGGGAGAGAATAAGGAGACGAGTCTACAAGTCATGTTTTACGATGAATAGACTCGCTTTCCTCGTGAGAGGACGGTTCGTGAGTGAACCCTGCGCATCGGGTTGTGTCGGGTTTGCTGTTATTGAGAGCAACGTCAGCGATGAGGCGCGGGGGGAAGGAGGGAATGAGTGACTGAGCCAACATATTCACCCCAGTCCTTTAACAATTCAAGCTGTTCTGCGGATACAGTTTTGTTTCCAAGAAAACATCACGTAGTGACCATTTGCCTCTGAGACGCGCACTCACCGGTGTTACCACGAGGCTCGCGGCGGTATTTGAACAGAAGCAGACTCTGGGGAAGAGACAGCTCGGTCTGCTCATGATCAGATACAGGGGATGCTGAGCTTCTACTAGTGCACTGGACTCAACGCCACACCGGGACGTAACTTCCTGCTGTAATGTAGCAGTGGACAAATTATTGCGGTTTGGAATGATATGGAGGATTTCAGATCATAATATTTTATGAGGTAATATTACGTTTGTTCTCAGTAGGTCACATCATGCTGCTCTGAAATCCTTGTGCCGGACAGAACCCTCACTTATGTGCGCCTGGAGGGCGGTAATGCGATTAGACGCAGCTGATCTATCCTTCTTTATCAAATTAAGCGATCAACGAGAAGGCGTCAGTCCTTCATAAATAAAACTCTGGCTAGGGCTTTTCTTTAGCAATATCTGAAGATCGTCTTGTGATGTAAACAACGCAGCCTCAAGTTCATATTACTGTACACTAAAACGTGTAGCCATTCTATTGTTTTTATTATGATTCCTAAAAAAGATAGACTATAGACTTGTACAACTCTTAATTCTTTTGCAGAATGTAATACTGAGTGTAGCCTAAATTTGATCTTTTATTACAACACTTTGTGTTTTTGCATGTAATATTACGTGTAAATGTGATCTATATCAAACGAAAGCACTGCGGCCTGTATGTGCGTTCTCGCTTAGTATTTTAAACGAATTGTTGGGTGCATAGTGTTTACATGCATAAGCATCTGATAATGCAGATACTTTTGATCTTCTTCGTGTCAATCCCTGATCCATCCTTTTGCCACGAGGGATGGAGTAGACCTAAGGCCTTAAAGCATCAGCTTAATTCATTCGGATGGCACAGTGCTTGGTAAACAATGATGACAAATGACAAATATCGCTATTATTTAGACGTTAATGTGCGAAATAAAAATGTAAAAAATACATTGATTATAATAAATAGAAGATAAATAAATAGAAGACTGACGTGAATGCAAAAGAACAAAATATATACATATACGGCATAATTGCCCATTTTAAACTACAGATTTTTGTTCATTTATTTTTTAAATAAAACTGCTTTTCCTATTTAATTTTAGGTCGGTGAATTGCTGAAATTTCGGGATAAATTAATAATTAAGAAAAACACGCATTTGTACACGAACTGAATAATTCAATTAATAATCAACATCTATTCATAATAAATATTACCATTAGTTGCACTTTTTTATATCTCAACGAAAACGCAATGCACAACTAAAATAAAGTTATACCACGGACAGATGTCAAGAATTACACCTACCGTTATTTTAAACTGTTAAACGTTTCCCCCCACACTAATTCTTGAACGTAATAGAATAGATATTTTATTTTTCAACGGTTAAATCCTATTTAATTCACATGGTAATAGAGGGCACCTGAAGGGGGCCAGCACATTTCCAGAATTTTTCATGTTCCCACTGAGATTATGTAAAAAAGGCAGAGACAAAATTTGTGCAGTCATGGGATAACAAAACCTACATATGTTAAAAATAAATGTTATAATATAATACAAAAGGGTCTGGTTGCTTTTTTAAGTTACAAAACAATTTTGGCTTCAGAAGACCATTTATGGGTGCCTAGAACCCAAAAACCAATACACTAATCTTAGAAGCTTATAAGGAAACACCAATGCCATTTTTAATCTGCAAAAAAACCCCCCAAAAAACATATAACTAACTCAATAACCATATACAGCCAAAACGGTTCTTGATAAGAAAAGTATACATTACTAAACCAAATGTGCTCTAAAATGTAATTGATTAAATATTGCGGAATATCACTATACTCACGTAGGGAGGAAAATGTTGTCTTACTGCGTTAGTAGTGAACGGGCCTGTTTTCTAACACACATTGTATTCAGTCTAGTACAAAACCAAATGGAAGGCCAAAAGATACTAGGCCGCTATTAAAACATGCATCAAACCTGTATAACAAAACCAGAACTGGCTGATGGACTACCTGAAAACTCCTCATGGTTCCAGACAAAAGATTACTGCAGGTTTCCAAAAGTCATTTCAATGAACTGGGTGAATTCTGACCACAAAAGCATGGCCAATATAGTGCAGCTCATCCTTAAACAACTGTATTTTATTTATATTTTTAAAAAAGTAGGGATAGTTAAAATTTGGTCAGCACTGAACATTTTGGACAACAGGCTCTGGAAATAGCCAGCCAACCTCAGTGTGCACAGAGCAGTATCTGCCAGGAATAGTTTAGCGGATTATATGTCTGGGGTGACAGAGATGTAAACAGAGCTCTCGCTCACTGGGCTTAGTTAAACACTGTAAGTGAAAGGCACATTTTGGACTGGAAAAGTCCAGGGTTGACTTGCTGTAGCCTCACAGTGCCTGTCAGACTTTATCTTTATTAGCTTTGGCAAATGCCTGCCCGAGTTTACACGGAATCCCGCTCTTCTTCTTTTATCTGAAGGGCACACACTCACACTGTTTACATGCATGAGATTAGGAGTGGGTGGGAGAAGGTGGATTTCACCATGAGAACGGTTTGGTGTCCGTCGTGCAGATAGGCAGCATTTATGGAGGCAGTGTGCTGTAGTACAGTAATGAGACATACCTCTGGTGTGATGTCTGAGCGTGAGCAGAGAAGGGGCGTGAGAGCGAGGCTGAGTTTGTGACCTCCCTTAATGGAATCAGCAGTGTTTAGCATGCTTCCATAAAACCGAGGTGCCCGAATGCTGTAAGTGTAAATATTTAATCTTGTGATACTTCAGAACAAACGGATCTCGACCCCTTTCCTTGAAATGAATTGGCCAGGCCATGTTATGAGGACAGACTTTCCCTCACAAAATGTAAATGTTAATGTATGCTATTTCTCAAATTTTGTAGCCTATGTCTTGTCTCTGTGTGTGTGTATAATCAATTACAGCAGACTATGCGAGAACAAAGAGGAACTATGGCATCTGTGGTATTTTCATTATACATATATCATTAGGTCGTTTTTAGCTTGTGTTAAAACCACGGCATAAGTTTAGTTTGTCTTTTTTGCAGGCTCTTTTTTTTCTTTTTTTACATATAGTGTCAAATAAGTATACAATGTTTTATATTTACATTGGCTGAATTACTGGGAATAAATCAGGAAACAAAACCCAAACAAAGTATGTGCTTGTATTAGTTTTTAAAAAAATGTTTATTATTGAATGTATTATTCTCTTAGAATCATAATCTTAAAGTATATATTATTTTTCACATCATTATGCCATGTTTTAGCAGAAGAAAAAATAAACAGGATAATGCATGAGCATTCTCAGATTTCTGTTTTTTATTTTATACCAGATATTTGTCAAGAAAGTTGAAAAACCCAGATTTCAGTTTTCAATATTAAACTGAAATGATTTTTCCTATTGTGAAAGTTAAATTGTGAAGTCATCTTTAATATTTCTGTAATTTTACAGAAATGCTACAGGAGAAGGCCTCAGCTGTGGCTGATGAAGGTATGACCGTGGCCCAGTTGGGTGGGCGTCCTGAGCTTGCCAGTGATTCCTCACATTTGGGCCTGCCTACAACTCCCAGCATTCCCCAGAACAATGAGTCTGACCAGGTAGCCAATCAGTTGCATTTTTAATGATTTGTAGTTCTTCAGATGTAATGTAATATAACAGATTTATTGCTAAAACAAAATAAAATAAATTACAGTGAAAAAAAAGTTAATATTGATTTCTACTTTTCAGTTGAGCGGTATTAAGTACCATTTTTAAGTTTGTCCACTGACAACGACTCATTATCATTTATCTTTTTTTTTGTGCATGGACCTTCAGAACATTGAAAACATCAAAGTGGTTCTTCACGACAGGGAACTATGGAAGAAGTTCCACGAGGCCGGAACCGAGATGATCATCACCAAAGCAGGCAGGCAAGAAGATTTTCATTTCAATCCATAGATTCTACATTTTCGGTGAAGACACAAAGAGAAAAGTGGTGTTGTAACAGGGATACAAAAACATAACTAGGCCATCTCACTTCCAGTAAGAAATGCAAATGTGAAACCTTGTTTTACCAAGAGCCTCGGTCCCACGAAATGCTACAGCGCTTTTAATGGAATGTTTATAAAATATTACGTGACCAAGGTAAAGCAAGGCTGAATTCCTGTGCCTACAAATATCTAATTGAAAACACAAACGGCTGCCCCGTGTGTTAGATTTAATGTGCCCTGTGGATTAAGAGCAGGACCCTTGATATTAAGCAGAGAATGAGTCAATGCTCTCTGCCAGTCTTAGCCAGCAGTTTCTCAGCGCTTCTACGTGGAAAATGCAAAAGGTCACCACAATTTTTCTTTAATGCTGTAACATTGTGAGGGATGGGCTTCCCCCTGTCCAACTGATAAAGTGCTCCAAGAATCCTTAAACCCTTTGAAGAGGCAAAGCACTGTTCAGTCAGACAGCTGCGCATAGAACAGGAGACTGT
>JAFVLL020000360.1:4563-27485 GCA_021397915.2 Tor tambroides
CGCACACTCTCACACTCTCTCACACACACACACACACACACACGCACGCACACTCTCACACTCACACACACTCTCACACACACACATACACGCACGCACACTCTCACACTCACACTCACACACTCTCTCTCACACACACGCACACACACACACACACACACACACACGCACGCACACTCTCACACTCACACACACTCTCTCTCTCTCACACACGCACACACACTCACAGTGAAGACTCTGTAGCTCATCACACTCATGATCTTCTGTGGTGTGTGTGTCAGCGAGGGGAACCTCCTGCTTCTCAATGAAGCTCTGGTCAAACACGAGACCTTCTTTATCCGCTGCGGCATCTTCCTCATCCTGGAGAAGCTGAAGATCATCACCTACAGGAACCTCTTCAAGAAAGTGTGAGTGAGCGCTTCAGACGGGTCTGGTCTGATCTGAGATCAGGGCTCGTATTCACAAAACATTTGATCTTACCACTAAGAGTTCTCCTAAATAGCAGTAATGAAGAGTTTTCTCTTAAAACCTATTCACAAAGCTTCTGAGACAATCTTTTACTAAGGAATAGAGAGAAGCCTTAAGCTAAGAGTAAGGGGGCGGGGTTGACCTCGTTGCTATGGATGATGTCAGCATGCTTATTCACTATGCACACAGTGATTGGCCGATAGAGGTCTCTGTCAGAGATACATTTAGAGCGCAATATTACGTTGCCATATAAAGGTTTAAAAATAATGTTAATTGCCACATTCAAATGCAGGCTAAGTGTCACTAATTAAACTAGTATATGTTCAGCTAATTGTCAGCCTCTTATATGTGTGCTTCGCATAGCGTTAGTAGTTAATGGAAAGGATATAGTTAAAGGGAAATTTGGAGTGGAGGTTATCCCAAAACTCTAAAGGTGATACCTTTTTAAAAGCTCATTATCGTCAACTGTTTCTAAAATGTTTATATTCCGAGGCAGATTGCCGAAAACAGCTGTTTTAGGATAGTTTGTGATTCGGTCTGACACGGCCATTATTTTTAAGATTTTCTCCTAAATCTCTGTCCGCAGGTACCATCTGCTGAAGACCCATCAGCTTCCTCTGGACGCTTTCTTGGTGGCGCTGAAGATGATGAAGGTGGAGGACGTGGATATCGACGAGGTTCAGTGCATCCTCGCCAACCTCATCTACATGGTGAGACGCACGTGTCACTTCCTGTCATGTGATTCCAAAACCAACAGGAAACTGGAGTTTTACAGTGTAGCATTCTGTGATACAGATACAGTGCGCTCATAAATTAAATTGTGTCATTTTAGGCTGAATTATTATTAATATTTTGAATTATCTTTTATTTTTTTTGGTCTTCATTTTTGATTTTTAGTCATTTTTAGTATTTTTTTTTGTCTACTACAATAATACTCTGATGTATCTTTAATTTGAAATAATATTTAATTTAAAGGTGTTGTGATCAATCTCTGCACCATTACATCATTGTGAACTGCAAGAAGGATTGTTTCTAACACTCGCCCATCATTGGTCAGTCAGTCAGATAGTCCCGCCCCAAACTCAGGTGATTGGCTGAGTCAGAAGTTCAGATCAATGATGTGAAAGCATCACAGAATCAGTGTTTCACTCTTTAAGAATCCACTGACTAATAACTCTGAACATGAAACTAACATGCAGCTGAACGTCACAAAGCTGCTGCAATTGTCATTTTAAATGTATATTTATATAACTTTACATTAAAGTGATCAGAAATTGAGGAGGGGTTACTTGCACAATATAATTTCTATATTTTGTTTTGAAAAATAACACTTTCTCTTCATTTTAATTTTAGTCAAATTTTTTTTGTTTTTATTTTTTAGTAGTTTTTGGATTTTCTTAATATAACTATTTAGGTTTACTATTTATTAAAAAAATTATATTTTTCTATAATATTTAATATTCTTATTTTATTTCAGTGATCAAGCATGTTTAGTGCTGTTGATATGAGTCTCTCTGCTGGTCTGAGGTGTTTCTCTCTGTCTCAGGGTCACATCAAGGGTTATATTTCCCATCAGCACCAGAAGCTGGTGGTCAGCAAGCAGAACCCGTTTCCTCCGCTGTCCAGCGTATCCTAACCTCAGCTCCCAGAATGCACCTGTTACTCCACAATCTCATCAAACACGCTGGTCCTCAGCGGATCATCCTCTTTTTATGTTCGCCCTCTTTTTTTATTGATTTTGACAATAAACATCACAGTGTTTTGTAAGTTTGGTTTCAGTGTTATTTCATGCTGCTGCTGCAGCTCAAAGCACATCAGTATAAAACAGGCATGCAGTGAACATTCATGTGTTTCAGAATGAGAACGGAATCATATTTCACCTCAAAACCTCACAAAAAAAGAATATTCTGCATAAAGAGGGTGAAGCCTGTTATTTATTTTTTAGATTGTTTTTATTGTAACTTTTTTTTTATTATGACAGAAGTATTTACGCTGAAAAACAACTAGTGTAGGATTTACTTTGAAAACATTTTCAGAAAATGCTAATAAATTTCACAAATAATCACAAAGTAACATTAAATTAAATGATTTTTTTTGTACAAAAACTGAAATAGTATTTTTAGTATTTACAACTTCAGAAAAAAAAATCTTTTTTTACAGTGCAGATGTTTTCTTTTGTATTTATGCTTATCATTTGTGATTCTCATGACTGTAATACAATTTTTGGTTACACTTTATTTTAAGGTGTCCTTGTTACAGTGTAATTATACATTCAAGTACTGAGTAATATTAATTAACTACATGTACGTACTATACGTGACCCTGGACCACAAAAAAAGTCATCAGCTTTTTTTAAATTGAGATGTATGCATCATCTGAAAGCTGAATAAATAATCTTTCCATTGGTGTATGGTTTGTTAGGATAGGACAATATTTGGCTGAGATACAACTATTTGAAAATCTGGAATCTGAGGGTGCAAAAAAATCTAAATATTGAAAAAATCTCCTTTAAAGTTGTTCAAATGAAGTTCTTAGCAATGCATATTACTAATCAAAAATTAAGTTTTGATATATTTACGGTAGGAAATTTACACAATATCTTCATGGAACATGATCTTTACTTAATATCCTAATGATTTTTGGCATAAAAGAAATATGGATAATTTTGACCCATACAATGTAACAAATATACCTGTGCTACTTAAGACTGCTTTTGTGCTCCAGGCTCATATATGGTTAGGGTTAGGATTAAGGTTTGGCTGAGGGTTACTTGCATGTAATTATGCATAATTTATTGTTATTATTATAATATGTGACGTAACTAGGACACCTTAAAATAAAGGGTTACCCAATTTTTATTTTTTAGTCTAAATCACTGGACAACAAATACTACAGTGATGTGTAAATACTTCATTTAAAGGTGACATGATCAATCTCTGTATCAGCTGCTGTTCTCAGTTTATTAATTTCTTCTTCATCATCATCATCGTTGTTGTTCTTTTTCGGAGGCGAGCAGCAGCGGCCGCAGCCAGTGCAGATATCTGGACAGTTTAGTGAAGACCAGTCCATCATCGCAGCCTCCAGCGGACAGAGAAACGCCCGTCAGGAACGCTGTTTTTCCTTCCACTGTTGCCACAGGACTCCCAGACTTCACGTCACACACCTTCACTTTCCTCCGAACAGAGACCTCAGACTGCGGCTTCTGCATGCAGAACATCTTATTGGTCATCAGGAAGCTGAGGTTCAGATTGTCGCGGCAGTCGTCCAATGAGAGGTAAGAGTGTGTGGCTCCGCCCATGACCACGCCCTCTTGCCCCGCCCTCATCAGGATGTTCTCGCTGTAGTCTTTCTCCGGCAGACAGAGCGGGACGATGGACATGTTTTGTGGAAAGGGCTCCAGAAGCTCCAGGAAGGCCAGGTCGTCTTCTGGACCGGATGCATAACGCTTATGAGGCGTCCAGCTGGAGACACGCAGAGCTGAGCTCGACTGACCGCCCGCTGGACAACACAAGGAGATAAATACAGGACACACTTCTCTGATTCTCAGCTGATCAGAACATAAAGCAGCTCTCAGGTCACTCACAGCAGGGGTCAATATATGCATATCTCAGAGAAGGAGAAACACTTTCATCTTTTGCTGATGTCAAAGGTCGTGTGTGTAGGGTTACTAAATTTCACTAAAACAGAAACTAAAAATGCTTTTATGTATAATCTTTCAAAACTAGAAACAGTGTTGTTAACTAAATCTAAAACTATTAAAAATCATTTTCATTAATTGAAGTAACACTATAAATAATAAAAAAAAATCTTAGATGGAAAACTGAAAATTTGAAACCTTGCATGCAACTAACTGAAATAATAATAAGATTAAGCTAAAGTATTAAAATTACTAAAACTAAAATAAAATAAAGCAAATAGAAATATATATAAAAAAACAAAAACTAATAAAAATGTCAAAAGCACATAAAATTACTAAAACCTAAATTAAAATGAAAACTAAAAATATAAAAATAAAAGCTAATTCAAAATATGAATAAATAGTATAATAGTATATAAAAATTTTATTGTCCTAAAATTTGGACTAGTTCAAAATGGACTCATTTCAATTATACCAAAATGACCACAAATATTGCTGATGTAATCTTTTCTGGGCCGTGTTGAAATACCACCTGTCAGTGTGAATCTGCTGGACTGTGACGATTAAAACAAGCTGCTAGTGTAGGTGATGTTGACTAGTCTAGAGCACCTGAGGGTTGGTTAAGACGAGTCTGTTGTGTAACGCTGCTCACCGACTGTGATGTGCAGGTGCTTCAGTGCAGACATACACGCAGCTGACGTCAGCACAGACTTACGGCCCAAAACCGCACCATGACAAACCACATCCCCGCTGGAGTTCACAAACTTCACCTGCAGCACAAACACACCATCATCATCATCAGCATCAGCATCAGCACCATCACCATCATCATCACCATCATAATCACCATCATCACCATCACCATCATCAGCATCACCATCATCACCATCATCATCATCACCAGCATCAGCACCATCATCATCATCAGCATCAGCACCATCACCATCATCATCACCATCATAATCACCATCATCACCATCACCATCATCACCATCATCACCATCATCAGCATCACCATCATCATCATCACCAGCATCAGCACCATCATCATCATCATCACCATCATCATCATTATCACCATCATCAGCATCAGCACCATCACCATCACATCATCATCACCGTCACCATCATCATCATCATCACCTTCACCGTCACCATCATCATCACCATCATCATCATCATCAGCAGCATCAGCATCATCACCACGACCACCATCACCATTATCATCACCACCATCATCATCATCATCATCATCATTATCACCATCATCATCATTATCACCATCATCAGCATCAGCACCATCACCATCACATCATCATCACCGTCACCATCATCATCATCATCACCTTCACCGTCACCATCATCATCACCATCATCATCATCATCAGCAGCATCAGCATCATCACCACGACCACCATCACCATTATCATCATCACCATCATCATCATCATCAGCAGCATCAGCATCATCACCACGACCACCATCACCATTATCATCACCACCATCATCATCATCATCATCAACATCAGCACCATCACATCACATCACCATCATCACATCACATCACCATCACATCACCATCATCACATCACCATCACCATCATCATTATCATCATCACCATCATCATCATCACTATCATCATCATCATCATAATCATCATCACCATCATCATCATCACTATCATCATCATCATCATCATCATAATCATCATCACCATCACCACCATCACTATCATCATCATCATCATCAGCATCATCACCACGACTACCATCAGCTTCATCATCACCTTCACCATCATCATCATCATCATCAGCATCATCATCATGACCACCATCACCATTATCATCACCATCGTCGTCATCATCATCAGTATCATCACCACGACCACCATCAGCATCATCATCACCTTCACCGTCACCATCATCATCATCATCACCATCATCATCAGCATCAGCATCATCACCATGACCACCATCAGCATCACCTTCACCATCACCTTCACCATCATCATCACCATCATCACCATCATCATCATCAGCATCATCACCACGACCACCATCAGCATCATCATCACCTTCACCGTCACCATCATCATCATCATCACCATCATCATCAGCATCAGCATCATCACCATGACCACCATCAGCATCATCATCACCTTCACCATCACCTTCACCATCACCATCAGCATCATCATCATCATCATCATCACCTTCACCATCACCATCAGCATCATCATCATCATCACCACGACCACCATCAGCATCATCATCACCTTCACCATCACCTTCACCATCACCATCATCATCATCATCACCTTCACCATCACCATCATCATCATCATCACCACGACCACCATCAGCATCACCATCACCATCATCATCATCATCAGCATCATCACCACGACCACCATCATCATCATCATCAGCATCATCACCACCTTCACCGTCACCATCACCATCATCATCATCAGCATCATCATCACCACGACCACCATCAGCATCATCATCACCTTTACCATCATCATCATCACCATCATCACCATCATCACCATCATCATCATCAGCATCATCACCACGACCACCATCAGCATCATCATCACCTTCACCATCATCATCATCATCATCATCACCATCCTCAGCATCATCACCACGACCACCATCACTATCATCATCATCATCACCATCATCATCATCACCACGACCACCATCACCATCATCATCAGCATCATCAGCATCATCACCACGACCACCATCAACATCATCATCACCTTCACCATCACCATCAGCATCAGCATCACCTTCACCATCACCATCAACATCATCATCACCTTCACCATCACCATCAGCATCAGCATCATCATTATCATCATCATCGTCAGTGTTGGGGGTAATGCATTACAAGTAACGTGAGTTACGTAATCAGATTACTTTTTTCAAGTAGCTAGTAAAGTAATGCATTAATTTTTAATTTACAAGAAAATATCTTACTTTGTTACTTTTTAAAATAAGTAACAGCAGTTACTTTGTTTCCATGTATTGACTGACAGCCGTTGGGTTGCCATGTTGAGAGAAATCAGGAGTAAGTGCAGAGGAGCTGTGTGAACATGATGATACTGTAGATCTAGACTAAATATGTATTTACTTATCTCACCTGAACAAAAACAGATTCAGTATTCCTCAAAATGAATAAAGACGCAAATGCAAAATCAGAATATTACACAAACTTGCAATAATTAAATGTTAAATAAGTCAAATATCATTTATGTATTTAATCCCATTTTATTAACCAATGTCTTTGCTGCTGACCTTCGATGATCCAATTCAACCATACTAATAAGCAAAAACAACACATTGTGTTTGATTTTAGTTATTGCTGAATACTGTTGAACTTTCTTCTCCTGCGTCACATTCTTCATGTGATTTGTTTGAGCTGCGCTCTCTACTGTACAGACGTGAATAAACATTTCCTTCAGTGGAGTAATTGTCACTGTAAGGTATCTGTACTTTTTCTCAAGTATGGTTTTCAGGTACTCTATATACCTCTGGAAAGGGCTTTTGCATTTATAAAAGAATAACTTTTTTATATTAAAAACAAACAAGCAAGCCCTGACCAGATTTAAAAAAGAAATTCAAAAGTAATGTAACGCATTACTTTCCATAAATAGTAATTAAGTAATGTAATTAGTTACTTTATAGGGAGTAACGCAATATTGTAATGCATTACTTGTAACAGTAACTTTCCCCAACACTTATCATCATCATCATGATCAGATGCTCGATGCTGCTCTTCTGATTGGCTGATCATGAACTGATCTGTGATCTCACCTCCCATGAGCAGCCTCCATCAGGACAGAAACTGGATGCCTCCGTCGTGCCACAGGGATTCTGAACTGATAATAACATACAGAGGCAGGTTTATTATAGGAATCATGCTAGAGACGAGCAGAACTGTGATGCAGTGATTACCGTGAGGCGAGCAGCTCCTGCCGTCGCTGTGAAGCGTGTATCCGCGAGCACAGAAGCAGCGATACGAACCCAGTGTCGGTTTGCAGAAGTGTTCGCACGCTAAAGGCCCAGCAGACGGACACTGGGATTTATCTGCAAAACATCATCATCATGAAGCATCTGACAGACAAACACAGCAGACCTCACATCATGTGTTCACCAGTGTTGGGGAAAGTTACTTTTACAAGTAATGCATTATAATACTGCGTTACTCCCTAAAAAGTAACTAATTACGTTATTTAGTCACATTTATTCCATGTTGGGGAAAGTTACTTTTAAAAGTAATGCATTACAATATTGTGTTACTCCCTAAAAAGTGACTAATTACATTACTTAGTTACATTTATTCAGTGTTGAGGAAAGTTACTTTTAAAAGTAATGCATTACAATATTGTGTTACTCCCTAAAAAGTAACTAATTACATTACTTAGTTACATTTATTCAGTGTTGAGGAAAGTTACTTTTAAAAGTAATGCATTACAATATTGTGTTACTCCCTAAAAACGTAACTAATTGCATTACTTTTTTTTAGAAAGTAATGCGTTACATTACTTTTATGTTACTTTTTCTCATCTGTGCCGGGCTGGCTTGTTTGTTCTTAATAATAAAAAAGTTCTACTGGCAAATGTATAAGACCTTTCATGCTAAACGTGAAATGAATCAGCCTCAGGCTGAAGGAAATGTAAATTCATGTCTGTACAGTGGAGGATGCAGGAGAAGAAAGTTCAACACTCTTCAGCAATAAAGAAAAATTATGTTTATCTAAAATCATTTTATAATTTTATTACTTTATAAATTTTTATAACTTATTTAATTATTGCAGGTTTGCATCATATTCTGAATTTGCATTTCACAGTTTTTATTCATTTTGAGGAATACTGAATGTGTTTTTGTGTAAGTGAGATGAGTAAATGCATGTTGACATTTAGTCTAGATCTGCAGTAAGATCATGTTCACACAACGCTCTGCACTTACTCCCGATTTCTCTCAACATGGCAACCCCAGAGCTGTCACTCAATACATGGAAACAAAGTAACTTGTGTTACTTATTTGAAAAAGTAACTCAGATATTTTATTGTTAATTTAAAAATAATGCATTACTTTACTAGTTACTTGAAAAAGTAATCTGATTACGTAACTCATGCGTTACCCCCAACACTGGTGTTCACTAACATCACTCTGACTCGTGTATTTCATTATTTTCACCGGTTTGACAGTCGCTGCCGCTGTACGTCTCCGCACATGTGCAGGTGTAACTGCCGATCCCATCTCTGCAGGTGCCGCCGTGTTTACAGGGGTTCGAGAGGCACTGATCTCCATCTGACAGCATCAAGAAATATTCATTATTATTACAGCTATAATAATACAGAGGCTCATCAAAACACCAGTCAAAAGTTTTTGAACAGTAAGCTTTTTAATTTTTTTAAAAGAAGTATCTTCTGTTCACCAAGCCTGCATTTATTTGATCCAAAATACAGCAAAAACAGTAACATACTGAAATATTTTTACTATTTAAAATAACTGCTTTCTATTTGAATATATTTTAAAATGTAATTTATTTCTGTGATTTCAAAGCTGAATGTTTAGCATCATTACTCCAGTCACATGATCCTTCAGAAATCATTATGATATGTGACTCTGGACCACAAAACCAGTCATAAGGGTCATTTTTTTTAAAATTGAGATTTATACATAATCTTTCCATTGATGTATGGTTTGTTAGGATAGGACAATATTTGAAAATCTGGAATCTGAGGGTGCAAAAAAATCTAAATATTGAGAAAATCTCCTTTAAAGTTGTTCAAATGAAGTTCTTAGCAATGCATATTACTCATCAAAAATTAAGTTTAAATATATTTACAGTAGGAAATTTACAAAATATCTTCATGGAACATGATCGTTACTTAATATCCTAATGATTTTCGGCATAAAAGAAAAATAATTTAATAATAATAATTTTGACCCATACAATGTATTGTTGGCTATTGCTACCAATATACCTGTGCTACTGAAGACTGCTTTTGTGGTACAAGGTCACATATGCTGATTTGCTGCTCAAGAAACATTTCTGAATATTATCAATATTTAAAACAGTTGAGTACTTTTTTTCAGGATTCTTTGATGAACAGAAAGATCCAAAGATCAGCTTTTTTCTTAAATAAAAAGCTTTTGTAACATTATACACTACACCATTCAAAAACTTAGAGTCGGTGTCTTTTTTTGGGGGGGGGGAGGGGGGGGGCGATAAAGAAATTATAGAAATTAATACTTTTATTTAGCAAGGATGCTTTAAATTAATCAAAAGTGATGATAAATACATTTATAATGTTACAAAAGATTTCTATTTCAGATAAATGCTGTTCTTCTGAGCTTTCTATTCATCAAAGAAACCTGAAAAAATTCTACTCAGCTGTTTTCAACATAATAATAACAAAAATAAAAATAAATGTTTTTGAAATAGTAAAAATATTTCAAAATTTTACAGTTTTTGCTGTATTTTGTATCAAATAAATGACATTAAAAATCTTACTGTTCAAAAACATTTCACTGGTAGTGTAAGTATAAATACTGAGTGTGCAGTAAGCAATATGAGCTATCAAAAGTTAGTAATTATTCATAAGGTCATTTATACAATGATAATTTCATTAAATCCAATCATAGGATGATCAAACTTTCTGAAGGTCACTTACCATAGTATTTGTTCCAGAACTCATTCTTTAAAGGGAAAAAAGAGTTAATGAGTTTATTATTTAGTTGAATTATTTTTAAACTCACGTATTCACAGAGGAAACACATGTGATTCGTTTATATTTAATGTCTGGATGTTCATTAACAGTGATTAAATCCTCATTCAGTTTCTGGGAGGGGCGTCGTATATTTGCATAGCACCGCCCCCCAAATATTTCCTAATGATTTTTTTTTAACTTTCAGTGTCACTTTCATTACAAATTTAAATAATTAAAAACTTTACAAAATATGAATAATGCTAATAATAAAGAGCTGTTGTGTCTAACTTCTATGTGCTGAATAACTGTAGACTTTATAAGGTGACCTTGTAAATGTATAGTTTTAAGGGACATTTTAAGAGCAAGTAAAGAAAATTTAAGGAACACAATGTGTTGTAAAGTTCAAAAATACAATTCCCACAGATCTCCATTACGTTTTAACTAACTTTACAAAAAATAGCTTAAGGCTTGAATGTCTCTGCTTCAAACACTAAAATGTGGAAATATATCTTCTGTTCACAATGCAAAAAATTGACTTTTTCATCAGTATTTTTGTCGTTTTCCAGTGCAAAACTATTTTTTTATTTTTAAAATTTTTAAGTTAAGATACGTTTACTTGAGAAGCAAAATGACAGAAGATGATATGTCATGTTTTATGAGAAACTGATCAAAATTAAGTGAGTTTATGATTAAAACAATAACAAATATCTCCCAATGGAATCAGTAATTCCCCACTGACAGATATTTGTTCTTGTTTTAATCATAAACTTACTTCATTTTGTCCAGTCTCTCAGAAAACAAGACTTTATATCTTCATTTTGCATCTGCAATAAATATATCTCGATTTAAGGATGTTTAGATATTTGTACTGGAAAACAATATTCATTTTTAGCAATGCATGCAACATTTAATACCATGATTTTATGAATTTAAGACTTCCTGCTCTGATTTAAGTCCTTAATTTGTGGAAGGCCAAATTAAGACATTAAGACAGAACCCCTGGTCTTTTTAGAAGCTGTGTTGTATCTAAACAACTCCAGATTACAAAAACCGCATGTTGTTTAGATTCCGTTTGTGTGTTCATTGTCTACACAATTCAATTATTTTATAAGCATCCCAACAGAAACGACTCTGGATCCAGCCCTGCCCTGATTATACGTTCACTAATCAGCAGTGTGTGTTTGAGGATCTTCAGATGTCGTACTGTCTTCTGGTCGTCCTCGAAGCATTCTCTGGCCTCTTCTTTATTGCATTTCTCCTCAAAGCACTCGCGCTCCAGATTCCCCTGCAGGATCTCCTCCAGCAGGAACAGATTGGCCCTTCTGGAGCGCAGCAGCAGCGCATTGGCCTGCCGCTGGGACCGAAACACTGCAACACACCGAGAACTTCAACAAACATCACGCTCTGCACGTCTGACCCGTAATCTAACAGGAGCTATGTTTCCATCTACCTATTTTGTTTTGGGATATTGCATAAATAAACGCTGGATGGAAACACCAAGATGCGCATGAATTCTAAAAATGCGCATAAAAAAACATATGCGCACAATTGAGTAGGATAAACTTTTTATCCGATAAGAAAAAATGTGCATAAACTACAGTGGAAACCCACTTACTGAATAAATTTATTGTGTTTCGTCTGCTTGCTCTGAGGCGCAAGTAATTCATCATATATGAAAATTATTATATTCAGTGGCTTCTCTTTCTTAGTGATATTTAGTGCCAGTTTATCAGGAAGTGTCGATTTTGTTCTCTTTGACTCATTGGATGGAAATAGTGCTTTATTCGCAAATGTTTTATGCAATATTCCAGTTTTGCACATAAGTTAAATTTGCATCTTTAGATGGAAACATAGCTAGTATCCACCTATTTTTAACGCTGGATGGAGACGCCAAGATGCTAAAATGTGCATAAAAAACATATGCGCTCAACTAAGTCGGATAAAATTCTTATCCGGTAAGAAAACATGCACATAAACTACAATGGAAACACTTTTACTGAATAAATTCCTCAATGCGCATTAAAAAAGACATGTGACTTTGCAATGAGACAGCATAAAACTGGACCAACCAACGGATCGATTTCATTGCATAGCATTTGAAATGCTTGAGCAAAGTCTCCTCAAGGTTTTTCATTATAATTAACTCCCAGAACTGCGTTCCCAAACAGCAGCTCCGAAAATAAGATAACATGACCGCATATTGTCTGCACGCTCTGAAGCTCGTAATTTATTGCGTTCAAAAATTATTATATAGAGTGCTGCTAATTACTACTACTACTGCTGCAAATTTTATTTTTCTTTGTGATATTTAGCTAAAGTTAATCAGGAAGTGACGAAAGGTGCTTTATTCGCATAAGTTTAATTCATAACTTATTTTTTTAATTCCACCTGTTTTTATGCACATTTTAGGATATCGCATAAAAAAGATGTGCAGGAATTCTAAAAAGGCGCATAAAAAAACGTATTCGCTCAACTAAATCTGATGAAATTCTTATCCGGTAAAAAAAAAAACATGAGCAAGAAACTACGATGGAAACACTTTTACTGAATAAATTGCTTAATGCAAAAGTTTCCTTCCTTATTTGCAAAAGTTTTATGTGATATTCCAATTTCACGCATAAGTTTAATTCGTAACTTTGGACGGACACATAGCTACCAGCAGAGAACATCCTAATCAAGTTAAACAAAGCAAAACGAGGACAGGAACCATGAATCTGTATAGTTGATCTCTCACCCGTCTGTTGATCCGCAGATGACACCTGATGAGCAATCAGCGCGAAGAACATCAGACGACAAATAAACGATTCCATCGCGATCAATCGGCAGAAGCTTTCGATGGCCGTCAGTCACCGATCACACTGATCAACTGCTCGTCTGTAGCCCCGCCCACAATCAATACAGTCAATAAACATCAGTTCCTCTCCTCAGGATACATTTGTCTCTCTTACTGTACACAAATACAGCAGTTAACACACGTAGGATGTTCAGAATATGAGGACAGCACACTGATGCTTTAATGCACTGAGATTAAACAGGGAGTCATGTTTATTCATGTGTTTTTAATGGATGTCTACATAGTAAATAAATGAGATTGGTTGCAGTGTTTGAGAGACTCTGTGTGCTCAGCACTGTGTATCTGGACTCTAGTCTGTCAACATGACCTCTGAACTCTCCATCCGTGTGTTTGTTGAACGCCTCCACATACGGCTCATAGCTTCATTTCTCATCAGGAAACACGTTTGACTATTCACGATACGAATATGATAGAAACATCTTATAAAATCAATATCAGTCGTCTTTATTAAAACTGTGAAACATCTCATTTGGATTATAGTCAGCATGAAACAGCATTGACAAACCAGTTTGGTTTATAGGTAGAGAAAATTTAAAGATTATGAAGACATGTTTTTCTTTGACTGATGAATCATCAACATGAATTAAGACAGTAAATAGTGTTGATTTACTCTGACTTTGACGTCAGATTCTTCGTAAGGCGTCTTCTGAAGTGGCTCCCGCTTTGCTTTGGGTTTTATAGAAGCTTTCAACTTTATTTTTAATCAGAACACACATTTGATTTAGTATGATCCGAATATGATAGGAACAGCTAAAAAAATCATTGTGTCATCTTCATTAAAACTGTGAAACATCTCATTTTGGATGATAGTCAACAGCAACCTCCATAATGTATTTCAGAGCGAAAAAGATTTAACTGGAAATAATGTTATTTCATCATTGAGAATTTGATTAGATTGTCCATAAATGGAGTAATTTATAGTGCATTCAAGTCCTCCTGGAAAGTACGTATTTACGAGTTAGTCGTAATTACGACGCCAGGTGCGTTCAAGTCACCTAAAATTCAGATTTTTTTTATCTCTACTTCTAAAACATGATGAATAAAAACACAAAGTGTCTTTTTTAAAGTTTTTATTCAATTTTATTCATACTTTGTCGTAATTGTACAATGCAATGTTATTTTATACATGTGACTTTAAATGACAAAATACATAAAATTGTAATCATTTTAACAGATTTACCATCAATACAGATCCTACATTTACTGCATCCTCTTAACTCAAGGCTTAAAGAAAGTTTCGAGTTTCCTTTGTGGTGTGGCGTTCAACTCGATCTACGTTAAAAAAAAAAGATCTATCTGACCTGAGTTGAATGCACCATTATTACAATAGATTATGAAGGCAAACAGAATAATGTCATTTGAAGAATCAACACAAATTACGACCGTAAATTCAGACTTTTCGTACAGGCGTCTTCTGAAGCAGCTCCCGCTTTGCTTTGGGTTTTATAGACGCTTCCATCTGCGGCATGACTTTGGACATGGCGTTATAGATCCAAGAGATGTATTTGGAGACCTGCGTATAGATGCCGTATTTCCCCTTTCGCGCACAACCTTCGCCCCAGCTCACCACGCCCGTTACGAACCACGTGCTTTTGTATCGCGTCACATGCGGCCCGCCGCTATCGCCCTGACATGCATCTTTCTCCTCTTGGTCGTATCCGGCGCAGAACATGCGGCTGGAGATCTTAAACTTGCTGGACTCGATGCATTTGGCACGGTCGACATATGGCACGGTTAGCTTCTGCAGGATAGTGGACTGGAGGCCTCCCTCACGCACGCGACCGAAACCGCTGACCATGCCATCCTCCTGAAGCATTAGCACTCTTTCGGCAAAGTTTCTCTCTGGGAGGCAGGCGGGGATGATGAACTTGGTGAATTTGATGGGCTTGCTGAGCTTGATGAGGGCAATGTCATTGTGGTAGGTGTCAGCCATGTAGTTCTTGTGGATCAGAATCTCATCTACGTCGTGCGTGACCTCATGACCCTCGCTGACCAGTGTGTTGAACTCACCTGACAGGAAGACATGAACTTCTTTAATATTTCAATTGTTTCTAGGGGCCAGTTTTACTAAACAGGGCAAATTAGCGCTAGTGCGCAGTTGCAAAACAGCGCTGATGGGTGTGGAAATTTCTGCGGGTGATTTACTAACAACACGCAAATTAAAGTACACAGATGCAACATCTCATATTGTCCAACGCAATATACCAAGCACAGCGCAAATTAGAGCAGTCACAAATAAAGAATAAAGAAATAAAAAAGCCACAGTACGTTGAAAAGAAGCGGAGGCCAAAAAATGAAGGGTTGAAGAAGTTTTGATAGAGCTGGTATTGTGTGACTCCTAGTTGAGGGTTACAAGTCGTCTTTGGTTTCCTGAAGCAAATTAAAAATATACATGGCTTGGCGAACTATATTTTTGTGTTCTTTTTGCATGACAAATTAATACGTGTGGAAAAAAATCCTCTCCTTCCACCACACGCTCTCTGGTCTCTGCGGTGCCTCCTCTAGCAACAATAATTGCAGGCATTTCAAGCGCAAAATAGTTTAAGACATGCTTTTTTTGGGCATTAAATAATGGCGCAAATACCAGTAATTTGACGAGCACAAACGTTATTAAATCTCATTGCGTGGTTCATTTGAATACTCTCATCCCATTAATTTAGCGTCTGAAAGGGAAACTCCTATAAATGCATATTCAATAAGATCAGGTGCAAAAATAACTGTGTCCATGCCTTTTCAGCGCTAATTCTTCACTGCGCGTCTTTAGTAAATCCTGACAGTACTATTTTAACACCAAAAGACGGTTTGGGCTGAAGCTAGCTGTTAGTAAAACTGGTCCTAGATGTGTAGAGCTTTATTTAACTCTCCATGATGTTTCTCCTGGGAAAAACACCTAGTAATCTCACATGGGTCTCCTGTAACTGTGCTTAGATTTGCTGTAAATTAAAACTCAGAGATCTCAATATTAACTCACTCATAAAATGTTGAAAAATTTCTCATTAAATGACCTGAGCTGCTCCACAGCTATCTATTTATAGCTCTAGTCTCCTACTGGATGACCACTAGTGACTCATTTGAGTCTTGTTTTTATTTTATTTATTTATTTTTATAGATAAATGGAAAACCAGTTTTATTTTAGTATCATTAAATGTGTTTCCATCATAGTTTATGCACTTTTTTTTCTTATTAGATAAAAAATTTATCCTACTCAATTGTGTGGATTTTAAAGTTTTTTATGCGCATTTTTAGAATTTATGTGCAACTTGGTTTTAATAATAATAATAAATGTTTTTTTTTGAGCAGCAAATCAGAATAATAGAATGATTTCTGAAGGATCATGTGACTGGAGTAATGATGCTAAAAATTAAGTTTTGAAATCACAGGAATAAATTACATTTTAAAATATATTCAAATAGAAAACAGTTATTCTCAATAGTAAAAATATTTTAAAATTTTACTGTTTTTGCTGTACTTTGGATCAAATAAATGCAGGCTTGGTGAGCAGAAGAGACTTCTTTAAAAAACATTAAAAATCTTACTGTTCAAAAACTTTTGACTGGTAGTATATATATATATATATATATATATATATATATATATACAGTAGTCAACATTTGAAGTGGATCAAAACCTTTCATCAAAGTTGTCTTAAAGCCAAAACAATACCTGTTCTTGTCTTAGGACAATTTTGATTAACTTTTTAATGCACTTCAAATGTTGACTACTAATATATATATATATATATATATATATAATCTATCAGTTTTATATTTTATTTCGGCTAAAGTTCCAATATTTTCAAATACAAAAATGTTTTCTTTTTTTAATGGTTTTAGTTCTGTTTTAGTTAACTATAATAACTCTGATGAGGACACCATTAAATGCACTGATATGAAAGAGCGACATCTGAGCAACATGTTCAGTCATGGTAGATTATGTAGATTTACTGGTGTTTATTTGATGAAAATCAAGCAGTTTTTTGTGCATCAAATTTCTGAAAGCATGCATGAAAATATTTCACAGACGTTGAAATTTTAAATAAAGAGTCATGACAGCATTTGCTCATGTTCATATGAAAAATCGTACCTACAACCACCCGGGTGGAGAGCGACTGGTTCATGCAGTGAGCAGCCGACAGAATGAAGTACTCGTTTAAGATGGTGCCGCCGCAGAAGCCGATGTTGTCTTCATTAATGAGAAGAGCCTGAGAGAACATCCAACATCAACCAGTGGCATATTTCATGTTTCCAAACTAAAGTTTCAAGTTTCAAAAGAAGAGTCTCTACCTGCCATGGACAATCTCCAGGAGGACACTGCACACCGTTCACAATTCTCGGTCTTCCTCCTGAGGATTTGGGCAGAATGGGTTCCTCATCCTCCGTGATCTTCTGCTCAAAGAGGCCGAACATGCTGTTGGTTTTGTTGGCAGGAGGGCTTGTGGAGTCTGCGAGAGGCTCAACGGTGGTTTCAGTGTGCGTCTCCTCTTCATTCTCAGTGTTGTTGATGTGTATGTTGTTTAAGATGCTTCTGGTCTTCTGAGGATAGACAACGCCGCATTTGAAAGGATCTGAAACCGAAAGGTGTTCAAACTGAGGATAGTAAAAATAATAATCTTTATTGTCTATAGCGCCTTTAAATGTTACATCTCAAAGCGCTTTACAAAATTCAAGTAAAAGCTAAGAGATTTTGCTTGCCTTATTTCAATAGGTAAGGAGTTCCATAGTTTTGGAGCTAGAGAAGAAAAAGCCCTATCACCCATCGAACGAACCAGTTCCAGTTGAGCGAAGGTCATGCATTCAGGTATAAGGAATTAAATGCTCTGACAAATATTAAGGTGCCAAACCATGCACAGCCTTGTAAGTAAGAATCAGAATTTTAAAATCAACACTGAATCTAATAGGAAGCCAATGCAAGGAGGGATATGATCTCTTGTTAGGATTCTAGCAGCTGAATTTTGCACGACCTGCAATTTGTTTTTGAAACCCTGGCCAACAAAGCATTGCAATAGTCGACACGGGAGAATACAAAAATGTTTTATCAACTTCTCAGCAACAGGGAAAGACAGCGTTGGATGTAATCTGGCAATATTTCTAAGATGAAAGAAAGATGATTTAACAGTATTCTGAACGTGACACTCAAATGTTAGATTAGAATTAAAGATCACCTCAGATTTTTTTGTTTTGTCTGAAACTCCATGATAGAATCATCAAGAATTATAGGAACCGTCCCAGCTTTATGCAACTGGTGGGGTGAACCAATGAGCACACTCTTAAAAGGTGTTTTTGCAGGGATGCCATAGAAGAACCATTTTTGATTCCCCAAAGAACCTTTCAGTGAACAGTTCCTAAAAGAACCATTTCGAAGAAGATTTTAAAAATCTTTTTCGACTATAAAGAAACTTTTCTGCATTTGAAAGGTTCCATTGATGTCCAAGGTTCTTCATACAACCATTGATGCCCAAAAATAACCTTTATTTTTAAGAGTGCATGATCTCAGTCTTTTCTCTGTTAAGACAGAGAAATTTTGCGACATCCATTCCTTCATGTTAGGAATACATTGAGAAAGAAAATCCACATGCACAGTATTATCAGGTTTTGAATGTATGTAAATTTGAGTGGCATCTGCATAAAAATTTAATTTTAGACCAAGAGATCTCAAAAGCTGGCCAAGTGGAAAAATGTAGATATTAAAAAGAAAAGGGCCCAAAATTGAGCCCTGGGGGACTCCACATTTCACAACAGGAACCTCTGGAACCTCTAAAGCCACCCATGGTAAGAAACTGCTTATGATCTGTGAGGTAGGACTTAAAATAACCGGCGGATAAACCCACTCAAATCAGGACATCATTTACCTTCAGACTGACACGATTTTCCGTTAGCGGCCAGCTGGTAGCCTTTTGCACACGAACAGGCGACGTTATTCTTCTCCACCCTGCAGAAATGATCGCAGCCTCCGTTTTCGCTCTCGCAGAGTGCAGGAATAACTGCAGCGAGACACACAGGAGAGAAACTCAGTGCCTCTGATGGTCTGTTTTGTGATTAATGAACATCGTGCGGCTCTTTACCGAGCTCACAGTTGTAGCCCTTAAAGCCTTGCTGACAGAAACACGTGTATGGCCCGATCGCATCTTTACACTCGCCGCCGTTGAGACACGGGTGAGATAAACACGCATCTCCATCTGAACAAACACCAAACACACAGACACTCATATCAAGACTCACTCCACCTTTAAAAACCAAACTGAACCGAAGGATGGCTGCAGACTCACCAACATACACGTGCCAGAACTCATCCTGAGAGAAAACAGAATATACATCCATCAGATGAAATAAACACACACTCGATTCATTTGAACTGCATTTATATAGATGTTTATTTTCATTGGAATAGATCTTAGATCTCATGCTTTCACATCTGGTTATTTTAGTAGCAAAAAAAAATCTCATTTTTATCAAATGTTTCAAGCAGAACTAAGTTTCTCATACAGTCTGAAAAATGTTTCATTGTATTTATATTGGATACATCAAGTTCAGTAGTTCAGCTTAATACTGAAGGAATGGATACTGATAATAGTTGCTAGCTTTTGGCTGTCACATTTCGACACAAAACATGTTTAGGAAAAGCACTGGTTGTCATTGGTTATTAATATTTGTCTATTGTAATAGACACTCAGAAACGGAGTGAATTTACATATTTATTCAAATGATTAAACTATGAATACTGAGGGAATCATGTCCATTGTTAGCTATGTTTCCATCCAAAGTTGTGAATTTAACTTGTGTGCAAAATTACAATATTGAATTTTGAATAAAGCACCGTTTCCATCCAATGAGTTCCCAATAGAAACTTGCGCAAAATGTCAATAATTAAAATTAAATATGCTGTAACTGGCGAACCTGTGGCTCTATTTTCGACATTATAAATGACTTGCGTCAAATGAGACACAGTAACAAACGCTGTTGTTTTTTTGCATTGGATACCTGATGTTTGGAAACGCAATCATGCAAGACGGTTACGGAGGTGTTTATACCAAATCATTTTAGTGAAGGGCTTTGGCTTAGGCCTTTTAGAATTATTGAAACAAGATAGTGTGCGATGAGATTGCTGGTTATCGTTTTTTGATGCACGCTGAGGAATTTATTCAGTACATGTGTTTCTGTAGTCATTATTGTGCATGTTTTCTTATCAGATGCAGAAATTATCTAACTCAATTGATTACATGAGTTTTATGCACAATTTTAATGTGCATCCATGGTTTTTCATGCAATATCCCAAAAATTGCATAAAAATAGGTGGATGGAATCATGACTAATGTCTGCGGTCATTTAGACTATATGATTTCCTGAATGTTTCCAATGAAATATTTAAAAATAAACAAACAAACCACCGACCGTCTTTTTAACATCCTCAAAGATTTCTCTGGCCTCCTCATAACTGCAGCGCTCCTCAACGCACTCACGCTCCATGTTTCCCTTCTTTAGCTCCTCGAACATGGTGTTTGCCCTCCGGCGCCGGCTCAGGACCTGACTGGCATCTTGACTGTGGAGGAAGACTGGAGAAACACATGACATCATCATCATCAAAGCCTCCCTCCTGATAACAGCGGAAGAGCCAAGTGTTGAGAAATAAACCAAACCGGATCATTAGCACGCTCAAACTCACTCTGACATTGATTAGGCCTTAAACAACGAACCTTCAGGTGAGAAACAGAGAAATACGAGGCATTCTGAAGCTTCTGTTCATTCAAGACGACACACTCACCTTCTGAGCTCACACAGTGTATTAGAAACAAGCAGAGAAAATTCCAGAAGACCCAAGACATTGTGGTTTGTCAGCTCTTTCACATTAGAGGATCGTCAGAAAACAGATAGCAGGTCAATGAACTGAGCGCTGGGAGGGAGAGAGAGACACAGGAACAGGGGGAGGAGAAACTGACAAGAGGACAAAGTGAAAAGCACCAGCGTTTACACTCACGACGCGTGGGATATTTCAGTTTAGAGCTCATGAATCCTCTCCACTGAGTTCATTTGATGTTCTCTACACAAACACAGAGGTCTGAGAGCTGCAGCCAAGCGGAAGATTTTCAGGGAGTAACTTGGCTCTGTTTGTCAAACAATGTATGTCTTCAGAAGACTCGAATATAGCACAGAAGATGCAAATGAGTGCAATGCTCATGCAATTACATTTATTCATTTAGCAGATGCCTTTGTCCAAAGAGACTTACAAATGAGGAATACAATAAGCAAATGATCTGGTCATAATGCAATAGTGATAAATGGTGAACATCCTGTTAGTCAATAGTTTGATCATCTAAATAATATGTTCAGTCCTCTTTGAGGTCACAGAGATGAAGATGGACTGTTAAAGGGGTCATGACATGGAATTTTTCCCCCTTGAGGTTTACTTATGTTATAAAACAAATGGAAAAATTATTATTTTCAACCCTCATTCTGACCCTCTGTCTAAAACGGGGCAGGTCCTTTAAGGCTTGTCAGTAATCGGCCACTGTTATGATTGGCTAATGTCATTGCATAGGAAACAGTATCAACGCCCCCTCGCTTTTGCATGTGAGTGTTTTGACAACATGATCAAAAATAAAACTGTCATTTCCAGGCAAAGCATTATGACGTAATTTTACTTACCGTTTGTGATGCAGCTGCAGTCAGATCTAGTGCCGCTTCATCTTTCAACAAATGTTTCTTTGAGAACTCTCCATGACACTGTGCCTTGTTTACAAAACAAAATGCTCAGACACAATCCGGGATACCATTACAAATAAACTATCCACTTGTTCCTTAATGCTGGGATCCTTCTGATAGCTGCATAAAACTGTGAAAGAGCTGTTTAAACCAAACGCATCAAAGCGAACGTTCTTTCAAGCGCGTGGACTGTGTCAGAAAGCTAACATGCATTTGTATACTGTATCCAGTGTAGACAATATAGCAGCAGTGATTGTAATGTCTGTTTGCTTTTGACGCGACACGACACTTGCATTCAGTGTAATCAAAAGATCAAGGCAAATCTGATTTCTTATGTCATTGATACAGATCTGCCAGGTTCTGCCACAACTCAATCACAGCGCACACCCTCACCTGAATACTAATCACATCCACCTGTTACTCATTATCACTCTCATCTCTGGCCACCATAAAGACACACACCGACTAGCACTAGATGTCCAGTCTCGTTTCAACGAAGAGGACTACCATACTGTCACAAGTCAAGTGCAGTA
>JAFVLL020000360.1:27585-62585 GCA_021397915.2 Tor tambroides
CTCACTCACACGCACACACACACACACACACACGCACACTCTTACACGCTCTCACTCACACACACACACACACACGCACTCACACTCACACACACACTCACACACTCACAGCGAAGATGCTGTAGATCATCATGCTCATGATCTTGTGTGTGTGTGTGTATGTGTGTGTGTGTGTGTGTGTGTATCAGCGAGGGAAACCTGCTGCTGCTCAACGAAGCTCTGGTCAAGCACGAGACGTTCTTCATCCGCTGCGGTATCTTCCTCATCCTGGAGAAGCTGAAGATCATCACCTTCAGGAACCTCTTCAAGAAAGTGTGAGTAGGGCCGGGTGTCGTTCGAGTTTGATCAATCCCCATTCTGCTTATCCATACCCATTCTTTCCATTCCCAGCTTCCATTCCAGTGTGAGTAAAAAATGAAGTCAAACATATTTATTCTGTGTCTGTTTATACAAAACATTTATTTGCTGCTGAATACCATGAACAAAAATCATCTGGCTGCATAAAAACTGGACTCCATTAAGAGCTGTTAGTCTGCGAAATGCATGATTTGGGATAAATTGTTGTTGTTGTTGTTTTTTTTATGGAGATTGTGGTTCTAAATACACTGCAAAAAATATTTTCTTCCTTAGTATTTATGTCTTGTTTTCTAGTATAAATATCGAAAAATTCTTGAATCAGGATGCATTTACTTGACAAGTAAAATAACTTAAGTCTTGTTTTCTGAAAAAGTTAGTCAAATTTTGTTAGCTTTTGCTTAAAACAAGCAAAAATATCTGCCAGTGGGGTAAGAAAAATAATCTTAATTCAAAGGCTAAACAAGATGATTTTTCTTAACCCATTGGCAGATATTTTTGCTAAAAAGTAACAAAATTTGAATAATATTTTCAGAAAACAAGACATAATATCTTAAGTCATTTTACTTGTCAGTAAATCCATCTTAATTCCAGAATTTGTAGATATTTATACAAGAAAACAAGACAAAAATACTAAAGAAGAAAAGCATTTTTTGCAGTGTAGAATCACAACTAAATAGAATCACAAGTGATTTCTGAATGAATGATTCAATGACTCACTCAAGATTGACTCGTTTCATTACTGGATGAATCAGCGTCTTTAAACGAATCTCTTGAATGATTCAAAGACAGATACATTTTAACAGCCGCTTCTCGCCACCTACTGGCGCAACAGTGTAATAAATCTTTATTTGAAGCTTCAAATTACTTTCAAAAGGTGATATACTTTATTTTGATTGCTACTGGCCACTGTACACATCAGAGTTTAAATCCAAACTATACGTATACTTGGCTGTTTGGTGTGAGTTTGACTGAGCCGGGTCTGATCTGCAGGTATCATCTGCTGAAGACCCATCAGCTTCCTCTGGACGCCTTCCTCGTGGCGCTGAAGATGATGAAGGTGGAGGACGTGGATATCGACGAGGTTCAGTGCATCCTCGCCAACCTCATCTACATGGTGAGACGCGCGTGTCACTTCCTGTCGGGCGTCAGGGGCGGGACGTGATTCCAAAACAAACAGGAAACTGAAGTTTTACAATGTGTCGTTCTGTGATAAAGATTCAGTTACATAAGTTACATTGTGTCATTTCAGGCTGAATTATTCATATTTTGAATTGGCTTTTATTTAAAAATTTGTCTTCATTTAGATTTTTAGTATTTTTTTGTCATTTTTATTAGGTTTTTTTTATATTACCATTTAGGTTCAGTTTACTTTTTAGCTTTATTTTAAAATGTATTTAAATATCGATATTTTTAAATATGTTTTTAGTATTTTTTTGTTATTTTTATTAGTTTTTTTATATTACTATTTAGGTTCAGTTTACTTTTAGCTTTACTTTAAAATTTATTTAAATATTGATATTTTTAAATTTTTTATATTTTTTGTCATTTTTATTAGTTTTTTTATATTACTATTTAGGTTTAATTTACGTTTTGTTTAGTTTTGAAATTTATTTCAATATTAGTTTTTTACTTTATTACATTATTTGTCTACTAAAAAAATACTATGATGTATAAATATTTAATTTAAAGGTGTTGTGATCAATCTGCACTATTACATCATTGTGAACTGCAAAAAGGGCTGTTTCAAACACTCGTCCGTCATTGGTCAGTCAGTCAGATAGCCCCGCCCCAAACTCAGGTGATTGGTCGAGTCAGAAGTTGACACATCACTCAAGCAAACAGATCAGTTTACATTAAAGTGATCAGAACTTGAGGAGAGGTTACTTGCAGGATATAATTTCTATATTCTGAGGTGTTTCTGTCTGTCTCAGGGTCACATCAAGGGTTATATTTCCCATCAGCACCAGAAGCTGGTGGTCAGCAAGCAGAACCCGTTTCCTCCGCTGTCCAGCGTGTCCTAACTTCAGCTCCCAGAATGCACCTGTTACTCCACAATCCCATCAACACGCCGGTCCTCAGCGCTTCAGCCTCATTTTATGTTCGCCCTCTTTTTTTTTTTTTAATTGATTGTCAAATAAACATCACACTGTTTTGTACATTTGTGTGTTTTATTTCACGCTGCTGCGGCTCAAAACACAGTAAATGTGTTTCAGAACGGAGCGTGATCATAATATTTCACCTCAAATATTCTGCATAAAGAAGAGGAAGCTTGTTTTTAAATTTAACTTTTTTTTTTATTGTAACATTTTTATTGTAATTAGTAAATTTCACACTTCAGTTACAAAGAAACAGCAAGTAACATTGAATTAAACGTGAAATTTTGAAGTAGAAAGACTGCAATAGTATTTTCTTGTAAAACATACAATAGCTTTATTTACAACTTCAAAAAAATTACAAATTAAAAATTTTACAGTGCAGATGTTTTCTTTTGGATGTGGTTCTCATGAGTGCAATACATTTATATTATTTGAAATCACTATTAACAACAAATGTTGGCATGATTGAGCTCCGCATCATTGCATCAAACTGAACTGCAAAAATTACTTTTTCAAACACTGGTCTGTCATTGGTCAGTCGGTCAGAAAGCCCCGCCCCACACACAGGTGATTGGCTGAGTCAGAGGTTGACCCGTCACTCAAATAAACAGATCAATGTTGTGAAACTGATTTACAGTGACTCTAAACATGAAGCTGCCCTAAATATTTTCAAACATACACTACCAGTCAAAAGTGTTTTAAAGACGTCTCTTCTGCTCACCAAGCCTGCATTTATTTGATCCAAAGTACAGCAAAAACAGTAAAATTGTGAAATATTTTTACTATTTAAAACAGCTGTTTTCTATGTGAATGTGTTAAACTGTAATTTATTTCTGTGATCAAAGCTGTATTTTCAGCATCATTACTCCAGTCTTCAGTGTTACGTGCGCAATGTAATTTCTATATTTTATGGTGAAATATGACGCATGTTCATGAGTTTCTCTTGTGTGCATCAGCCAGTGTTCTCAGTTCATTAGAAGTTTCTTCATCATCATCATCGCTGCGGTTGCTCTTCTTTCTCGGCGGCGAGCAGGAGCGGTCGCAGCCAGTGCAGGTATCGGGACAGTTTGGTGAACAGCAGTCCATCATCGCAGCCTCCAGTGGTCAGAGAAACACCGGTCAGGAACGCCGTCTTTCCCTCCACCGTCACCACAGGACTCCCAGACTTCACTTCACACACCTTCGCTCCGCTCCGGACCGAGACCTCAGACTGCGGCTTCTGCATGCAGAACATCTTATTGGTCATCAGGAAGCTGAGGTTGAGAGCGTCACGGCAGTCGTCCAATGAGAGGTAAGCGTGTGTGGCTCCGCCTGTGACCACGCCCTCTCGGCCCGCCCTCATCAGGATGTTCTCGCTGTAGTCCTTCTCCGGCAGACAGAGCGGGACGATGGACATGTTCTGTGTGAAGGGCTCCTGCAGCTCCAGGAAGGCCAGGTCGTCCTCCGGACCGGACGAGTAACGCTTGTGCGGCGTCCAGCTGGAGACACGCAGCGCTGCGCTCGACTGACGGCCCGCTGGAGAACACAACAACACAAGAACAGAACACACAGATCACAAACCAGGCTCTCGGGTCACTTCTGACGGGTCACTGACAGCAGGGTTACATATAAAATCATGCATATCTCAGAGAAGGAGAAACACTTCCCATCTTTTGCTGATGTCAAAGGTCATGTGTGCAGATGCAGGGTTACTATATTTAACTAAAACAGTACAAAAAATAAAAAAAACTAAATATAATTGAATTGAGCATTGAATAAATAAAAAATAATATTAATAAAAAAAATATTAATAAAATGTTTCATTTCAGCTAGTTGCCAAGGAAACATTTCTCATTTTCATTTACTACTAAAACTAATAAATAAAAATTAATAAAAACTACATAAACATATTTACAAAAAAAAAAGTAAAATTAAAACAAATATATTAAATATATATAAAAATAAAATCTAATTCAAAATTTCAACAAAATCTGTATTAGTACATCAATGCTACTAAGATAACAATTCAGTCAAACTCTAAAATACTTTGATACAAATGTATTTATTCACTTTGCTTGTTGTCTGTCAAAAGCTCTGTTATATTTTCTTTCAAAACCAGAAGCAGTGTAGTTATTAACTAAATCTAAAACTATTACAAATAATCTTCATTAATTTAAATAATGGTATAAATAAATAAAACTTAGATGAGAAACTTTGAAAATTTTAAGCCTTGTCTGCAACTAAGATTAAGTAAGTTTTTTGAAGTATTAAAATATTAAAGCTAATATATATATGTATGTATGTATATATATATATATATATATATATATATATAGATATATAGATAGATACATAATTAATAAAATGCAACCACATAAAATTACTAAAACCTCAATTAAAATGAAAGCTGAAAATATATAAATAAAAGCTAATTAAAAATATTAATAAATAGTATAATAGTAAATAACTTTAAAAAATGTTTTTCCTAAAATTTGAACTAGTTAAAAATGGACCAAAATTACCAAAAATATTGCTAATATAACCTTCTCTGAGCCTGATGCTAGCGAGTGTGAATCTGCTGAACTGTGACGACTAAAACAAACTGCTGAACTCTAAAGTACAAGTGTAGGTGATGTTTGTACTGTTTGTAGATGATTATGTACTGTGTTGTGAGCTGGCTGGGTCATGGTGTCCAAGACATATTTCCCAGGAATGGGACAATAAAGTATATTCTTTTCTATTCTATTCAGTGTTGACTAGAGCACATGAGGGTCGGTTAAGACGAGTGTGTTCTGTAACGCTGCTCACCGACAGTGACCTGCAGGTGCTTCAGCGCAGACATACACGCGGCCGACGTCAGCACAGACTTCCGGCCCAGAACCGCACCGTGACACACAACGACCCCGCTGGCGTTCACAAACTTGACCTGCAGCACAAAACACACCAGTATCATCATGCAGCTGCTCTTCTGATTGGCTGTTTGTTACGGTGGCCGAGAGAGCTCAATGCGCTGCAAATGAAAAAAACATCTTCATAAATTTGACAACACACATGCTGCAAATACTCACAATGCGACAAAACACAGAAACGTGCTGCAAATACTTGCAACACGACTAAATACAATTACGTGCTGCGAAAACAGAAATGCGTTGCAAATACTCGCAACACAACTAAATACAAAAACGCACTGCAGAAACAGAATGCACTGCATATATTCACAACGCAACAAAACAAACGTGCTGCAAATTCTCACAACGTGACAAAACACAGAAACGTGCTACAAATATTCGCAACACGACTAAATACAAAAACGTGCTGTGAAAACAGAAACGCGTTGCAAATACTCACAATGCAACAAAACAGAAACGTGCTACAAATATTCGCAACACTGGATGTTCATGTAATGAACAATGATTAAATCCTCATTCAGTTCTTGGGAGGGGGCGGGGCTTTTGGGGGTGTCATTTGTATAGCACCGCCCCCAACTATTTCTTAATGATTTTTCTGTTTTTTTTTACTTCCAGTGTCACTTTCATTACAAATAAAAATAATTAAAAACTAAGAAATAAGAAAAGAAGAAGAATGGTAAAACGTTTGTTTAATTTGCTTATGTGTGGCAACTATTGGGGGAGGAGCCAGTTACGCGCGCTCAGCTATGACGATCGTTTTAAGTTCATCATCAGCATGGATTATATATCTAATAATCACAGAGGGATATTTAATATCTAGAAAAAGAGCGCGGACTTCAGACAAATCGCAGAACAGCTCAGAAGATAAACAGCAGATCTCTGCCTCTGGTGAGTAGCTAAAATGTTGAGGGTTAAACTTCAGATAGATTGTCCAAAAAGCCCCTGGTCTTTTTGAGGATTCATATAACGTGAAACAATAGAGATTTAATATAAATTAATGTCCTTTGCTCAACTAGTGGTGATGGTAAAGGGAAAAAAGTGATTTTCGATCTAAAAATAATGTGTTAAACAGACTTTGACCGTTGCGCCTCATTTTCAGTTTTCGCGCGTTTTTTAACCGCGTAACATAATTTGACAGTGAAAATGCTAGCTATCAGATTTTGCTTCCAGCATGATATTAATGTGGTGTGAGGCTTTATTAATGTGTACACCTCCCCAACCCTAAACCTACTCTTACAGTATTAAAAATACAGTGTTGGTAGCATAATCCACTGGCAGTACATAAACCGTTAATAATTTGAAGAGCTGATAATTATAAAGAGCCATTAATGTCTAACTTCTATGTGCTCAATAACTACTTTATAATGTGACCTTGTAAGTGCATAATTTTGACGGACGTTTTAATAGCAAGTGAAGAAAATTTAAGGAACACAATGTGTTGTACAGTTTGAAAATACAACTTCCCACAGATCTCCATTACGTTTTAACTAATTTTACAAAAAAAAAAAAAGTTTTAGGCTTTGATATCTCCGTTTCAAACACTAAAATATGGAAATATATCTATTGATCACACTGCAAAAAAAGTGACTTTCTTCATCAGTATTTTTTGTCGTTTTCCTAAAACTGAAAAAATTTCCAGTTAATTTTTTATTTTATTTTTTATTTTAGAGACATTTACTGGAGAAGCAAAATGACAAGATAAGAAGTCTTGTTTTCTGAGAAGCTGATGAAAATTAAGTGAGTTTCTAATTAAACCAAGAACTAATATCTGCCAATGGAATCAGAAAAATGTGTTCATTCCCCATCGACAGATTTGTTTTAATCATAAACTCATTTCATTTTGTCCAGTTTCTCAGAAAACAAGACTTCATATCTTGATTCAAGAAAGTTTAGATATTTGTACAGGAAAACAAGACAAAAATATTGAGGAAGATATTCATGTTTAGCAATGCATGCAACATTTAATACCATGCTCAGATTTAAGACCCTAATTTGTGGAAGGGGGAATGAAGACTTTTTAAGACCTGCAGAACACCTGGTCTTTTTAGAAGCTGTGTTGTATCTAAACAACTCCAGATTACAGAAACCGCATGTTGTTTAGATACTGTTTGTGTGTTCCTTGCCTACACAATTCAATTATTTTATAAGCATCCCAACAAAAACAATCCTGGATCCTGAATCACTGATCAGTGATGTGTTTGTGATGATCATCAGATGTCGTACTGTCTTCTGGTCGTTCTCGAAGCATTCTCTGGCTTCTTCTTTATTGCATCTCTCCTCAAAGCACTCGCGCTCCAGATTCCCCTGCAGGATCTCCTCCAGCAGGAAGGCATTGGCTCGTCTGGAGCGCAGCAGAAGCGCATTGGCTCGCCGCCGGGACTGAAACACTGGAACACATCCAGAACTTCAACAAACATCACGCTGTGCACGTTTGACAAGTTATCTAACAGTAGCTACGATTCCATCCACCTATTTTTATGTGAATTTTGGGATATTGCATAAAAAATGCTCGATGGAAACGCTAAGATGCGCATAAGTTCTAAAAATGCACATAAAAAACATATGCGCACAACTGAGTAGGATAAACTTTGTATCCGATAAGAAAAAATGCTCATAAACTACAATGGTAAGACTTTTACCGAATAAATTTCACCATGCGCATTAAAAAGTCATGTGACTTTGCGCGATGGGACGGGAAAACCTGACTAACCACTTGACCGATCTCGTTGCACAGCATCTGAAATGTTGTTTTGGTCGTTCTGATTGAGCAAAGTCTGTCATCAAAGCATGTCTGTATAATTGTCTTGGACGACTGCGTTCGCAAACAGCTGACATTCACCTCCGAAACCATTAACCGCATTTATTGTGTTTCGTCTGCTCGCTCTAAAGTGCAAGTAATTTATCATATCGAGGGGTGAGAACCAGAAGGGCGTAAGTGACATTTTTGGTGAAATGGAGATATATATATCAAATGAATGCTCTTAATGAGCTCTTTCTACTGGCAAATGTACTGTCATCCATGAGTGTAATTTTTTTTATTATAAACAATTGAATCAGTACACAAAGTCAGATCAAACTATGGTAAAATTTTTGTTTTGGCTCTCCTGTAAAGTTGGTGAAATGTCACTTACGCCTATCTGGTTCTCAACCCTCAATATATGAAAATTATTACATTCAGTGGCTTTTCCTACTTTTCTTAGTGATATTTAGTGCCAGTTTATCAGGAAGTGACAATTTTGTTCTCTTTGACTCATTGGATGGAAATGGTGCTTTATTAACAAATGTTTTATGCCATATTCCAGTTTTGCGCATAAGTTAAATTCGCACTATTTTTATGAGCATTTGGGGATTTTGCATAAAAAACACTGGATGGAAACGCATAAATTCTAAAAATATGCATTAAAAAAACTTATACGCTCAACTAAGTTGTATAAAATTCTTATCCGGTAAGAAAACATACGGATAAACTACAATGGAAACACTTTTAATGAATAAATTCCTTAATGCGCATCAAAAAAAGACATGCGATTTTTCAATGGGACAGTATAAAACTGGACCAACCAATGGACCGATCTCATTGCACAGCATCTGAAATGCTTGAGCAAAGTCTCGTCAAAGTGCTTCGTTATAATTAACTCCCAGAACTGCGTTCGCAAACAGCAGGCTTCGAAAATAAGATAACATGACCGCGTTTTGTCTGCGTGCTCTGAAGCTCGTAATGTATTGTATACGAAAATGATTATATACAGTGCCTTCTCCTACTGCAGCGAATTTAATTTTTCTTCGTGATATTTAGCTAAAGTTAATCAGGAAGTGACGATTTTGTTCTCTTTAACGCACTGGATGGAAATGGTGCTTTATTCGCAAATGTTTTATGCGATATTCCAATTTAGCGCATAAGTTTAATTCATTACTTTGGAAACATAGCTATTAGCAGCGAACGTCCTAATCAAACTAGTTAAACAGAGCAAAACAAGGACATTAACCATGAATCCAGGTAGTTGATCTCTCACCCGTCTGTTGATCCGCGGATGACACCTGATGAGCGATCAACGTGAAGAACAGCAGACGACATATGAACGATTCCATCGCGATCAATCGGCAGAAGCTCTCAACGACTGTCAGTCACTGATCACAGCGATCAGCCGCTCGTCTGTAGCCCCGCCCACAATCAATACAGTCAATAACATCAGTTCCTCTCCAAAGAGTGTCTTCCTCAGGATATCTCTTACTGTACACAACTACATTTAACACACCTAGAGTGTTCAGAATTTGGCATCAGCGCATTGATGCTTTCAAGCTCATTAACGCGCTGTGATTAAAAACTGTTAATGAGCGAGTCACATTTGTTCATTCATATGTTTTTCATTGATGTCTACATGGTAAATAGTGAAAATGAGATTGGTTGCTGTGTTTGAGAGACTCTGTGTGCTCAGCGCTGTGTATCTGGACTCTAGTCTGTCAACATGACCTCTGAACTCTTCATCCATGTGTTTGTGAACGCCTCCACATACAGCTCACAGCTTCATTTCTCGTCAAGAAACACGTTTGACTATATGACACGAATATGATACAATCAAGAGTTGTCTTTATTAAAACTGTAACATCTCATTTGGATTATTGTCAGCAGTGACAAACCAGTTTGGTTTATAGGTAGAGTAAATTGAAAGATTATGAAGACAACCATGTTTTTCTGTAGAATAAGGTCACTGATAAATCATCAACATGAATTAAGGCAGTAAATAATGTTGATTTACGTTGACTTTGACGTCAGACTCTTCATACACTGTCTTCTCAAGTGGCTCCTGCTTTGCTTTGGGTTTTATACAAGTTGTCAATTTTATTTCTAATCAGAAAACACACTTGACTTTATATGATATGAATATGATAGGACCAGCTTTAAAATCAAGTGTTGTCTTTATTAAAACTGTGAAACATCTCATTTGGATGATAGTCAATCTCTATATGTATTTCAGAGTTAAAAGATTTAACTGGAAATAACATTTCATCATTGAGTATTTCAGTTCAAGTCCTCCTGGAAAGTACGTTTCCCTTTCGATACTTCACTTGTACTGCGTCGCTAGACACTTATGGGGAAAAACTCCTTTTTCTCCGAGGACTGAAGACATTTTCAGTCATGCAGTATAACTGCACGGCCATTGGTTAGTGCAGTGAATAAAAAAAAACGAACCAATGGCTCAGCAGAGGTGCTGCACGAGCCTATGGCGGTGAAGCCCACCAGAATGGGCGGGGCCATCTGGCTATATAAGCGGGCACTTCACCATAGGATTTCAGGTAAATTCTCCTTCAGCGACGACAATCTTCCCTTTGCTGACCTCAGGATTTTTACGCCCACACAGAGACTATGCGCTGACTGAGACGGAATGCTCACTCAGAGTATCTCAGAGTCTCGCTCTTCTCCACTCGCTGACCTTCTTCAATGAAGGCAGCTCCGCTCTCCCGTTTCTCCTCTCTCAACAAAGCTTGGAGAATGAAACCGTAGAGCCAAGGAGCTGACCAACCGGGTTTGAAGGCTCCCACGTCGGCTCAAGAGCCCGCATGCTCACTCTTCCCGCAGCGCTCTGATCCGCCGGTGTTTTTACACGTGAGAATCACCGCCCCTCGTTACATGAGTGGCTCTGTCCTCTTGGGCGGATCGGAGTAGAAAGCTATCGTTGACAGCTTTGCATTTGGCAGGCCATCCCCGGAGTGTCAGATTGGGTTTTGGGGATAGTAAAACGAGGTTACACACTTTAATTCACTCAAAGACCCCCGTGATTCAGTGGCGTGGTTTCCACCTCGGTTCAGAGCAAGAACGCACATGTCCTGCACGCCAAGGTGATGAATTTGCTGGTGAAAGGAGCCGTAGAAACGGTTCCACTGGCTCAGAGCAAGTCAGGCTTCTACAGCCGATACTTCCTCGTCCCCAAAAAGGATGGTGGCCTGAGACCCACCCTCGATTTCAGACACCTGAACCGCGCCCTCATGAAACGGCTGTTTAGGATGACTACATTGAAACAGATCCTCTCGCAAGTATGCCCAGGGGACTGGTTCTTTTCGCTGGATCTGAAAAATGCCTACTTTCATATCCAGATAGCCCTCCACCACAGGCAAATCTTGAGATTCGCCTTTGAAGGAGTGGCTTATCAATGTACGGTCCTTCCCTTTGGACTGTCCCTAGCTCCTCGCACTTTACGAAGTAAAGTTTCGCCAGTCTTTCCCCACTGAGACAGATGGGAATCCGCATTCTAATTACCTCGACGACTGGCTCATTTTGGCCCAGTCGGAGGACGAGCTACTATCTCACAGATCCTTCCTCCTCAGCCACTTGGAATGCCTGGGACTCAGGGTCAATTTTGCCAAGAGCTCTCTGTCCCCCAGCCAACAAACTTCGTTCCTGGGAGCAGTTTTCGACTCAGTCCACATGAGGGCTGTAGTCGCACCAGATCGTGCACTGGCTATACAGCAGCTCGCGGCTTCCTTCAGAATTGGAGCCTCTTACCCTCTCAAAACATTTCAAAAGATGCTGGGCCTCATGGCCTCTGCGTCACCAGTACTTCAGTTGGGCCTGCTCCGAATGAGACCCCTTCAGTACTGGTTGAAACCTCTAATTCCACCCCATGTGTGGCGTCATGGACGCATCCGCATCAGGGTGGACCAGGCCTGCGTGACAGCCCTGGCCCCCTGGAAGGACCTACAGTGGTTCGAGCAGGGTGTGACTATGGGATTGGTTTACAGAAGGAAGGTTGTCTCAACAGATGCATCCAACACAGGTTGGGGAGCTCTGTGCGAGGGCAGACCGACCTTCGGCTCCTGGACGAACGCGGAAGGCCAGCTACACATCAACTGCCTCGAAATGACGGCAGTATGTCGAGCTCTTCAGACCTTCTTGCCAGTCCTGAAGGGACACCACGTACTAGTCCGCTCAGACAGCGTGACGGTGGTGTCATATATATAAATCGCCAAGGCGGGCTCACCTCGAAATGCCTTTTCGAGATGGTAAAGCACCTCTTGGAGTGGGCACATCTCAACCTGCGTTCATTGAGGGCAGCACATGTGCCCGGCGTACTGAACCAAGGAGCAGACATGCTATCTTGGAGCAACATCCCCTCAAAAAAGCGGATGCTCCACCCACAGACGGTTCAGAAAATCTGGGAGATCTTTGGCAAGACAGAGGTTGACTTCTTCCCCTCAAAAGACAACTCTCACTGCAAAACTTACTTTTCAAAGAACAAGGACGCGTTGACCGCGAATGGCCCAATCTCCTCTTGTATGCTTTTTCCCTGATCGCTCTGATCCCTCAGGTAATCAGGCGAGTCAGGGAGCGCAGGCACAGAGTGCTTCTGGTGGCCCCGCTCTGGAGGAACCATCTCTGGATCTCAGAGCTGTCTCAGCTGCTGACAGCAGCTCCGTGGCCCATTCCCCTGAGGCAGGACCTCCTCTCTCAGGCGAACAGAACGATTTGGCACCCCCAGCCCGAGCTGTGGGCCCTACACCTCTGGGCTCTCGACGGGAATCAGTAGATCTTCCCGAGAGTGTCCTGAATACCATCTCACAGGCTAGAGCCCCATCTATGAGACACCTCTACGCCCTCAAGTGGTCTGTTTTCTCCGCCTGGTGTGCAACCCGTGGCGAGGACCTAATAACATGTGACATATCGGTGATATCGTCCTACTTACAAGAGCTGTTGGACAAGGGCTGCTCAACTTCCACGCTCAAAGTCTATGTGGCAGCTATAGCAGCTTCTCACGCTCCTATAGCCGGACAGTCGGTGGGCCAGAACAACCTAGCTGTTCGTTTCCTGAGGGGTTCCAGTAGGCTCCATCCACCCCGACCCCTCACAGTCCCTACATGGGATCTGCCCACGGTCCTGAGAGCCCTCAAAGGCTCCCCCTTTGAGCCACTACAGTCTGCAAGCTTAAAAACACTGTCGCTCAAAACCGCTCTGCTGCTGGCGCTAGCATCAGTTAAGCGAGTAGGTGACTTGCAGGCTCTCTCGATAAGCCCTGCCTGTCTTGAGTTTGGGCCTAACGACTCCAAAGTCATCCTAAAGCCAAGACATGGTTATGTCCCTAAGGTGCTCTACACTCCATTTAGAGCCCAGGTTATTACTCTCTCTGCGCTTCCTCCTTCTGAGCAGGACCAGGAGTTTAACCTTCTCTGCCCAGTCAGGGCATTGAGAATTTACATTGAGTGTTCCGCACTCTTTAGGCAATCGGAATAACTCTTCGTAGGCTTTGGCGGCCGCACCAAAGGGTCCCCGGTCACAAAGCAGGGGAAATCTCGATGGTTAGTTGATGCTATCGCACTAGCATACTCCTCCCTGGGCCTTCAGAGCCCCACTGGAGTGAGAGCCCATTCCACTTGAGGCGTGGCTTCTTCCTGGGCATGGTCTAGTGGTGTGTCCATAGCAGACATCTGTGCGGCTGCCAGCTGGGCCTCGCCGTCCACATTTGCCAGGTTCTATAACTTGGACATTCTGGCCTTGCAGGCCCAGATTTTATCTGCTTAAAGTGGCACACACCTGTCTAAAGCGGTCTAATTCTCAGGCACGGCCTGATTCTTCAGGAACGCTCTTGGCCCTACTACTAGTGCTGAGGCTGTACTTATGACCGTTGGAACGATTATCTAGGGCTGGGCTGACCTCAGTGAGTTCAGCCCTCTTGCCTCCTGCAGGGCTCACCCTGCGCATAATTGGTCCCTCTGAGCCTTTATTGCTCAAGGCCAGTTCATATCAGTTGTTCCTCTTCATGGCACAGCGGGATTGTATTTGTTCCCCATAAGTGTCTAGCGACGAAGTACGAGTGAAGTATCGAAAGGGAACGTACTCCGTTACCTACGTAACCTCGTTCCCTGAGATACGGGAATGAGTACTGCGTTCCTTGCTGTGCAAAGACGCTGTACGACTCAGTGTCATCGCTTCAGTCGAATTTACCTGAAATCCTATGGCGAAGTGCCCGTTTATATAGCCAGATGGCCCCGCCCATTCTGGCAGACTCTGGCTCAGGGAACCCGAGTGTAGAGGTAAGTAACCGAGTACCATTTACGAATTAGTAAGTCATAATTACTTCATCAGGTGCATTCAAGTCCTTGAAGATGTACCGTTTTTAAATAAAATTCAGATTTTTTATCTCTACTTTTAAAACATCTTGAATAAAATCACTTAAAATGTGTTTTGCTTTTTAAGTTTTTATTCAATTTATGAAGGTTCTGTAAATTAAAATATTCAAATAGTAATATATTTTCTGTCGTAATTGTACAATACAATGTTATTTTATACATGCAACATTAAATGACAAACTATGTAAAATTGTATTCATTTGAACAGATTATACAGATTCTGCATTCATTGCATCCTAGATATTCTCTCACTCTAAACTCAAGGCTTAAAGAAAGTTTCGAGTTTCGTTTGTGGTGGTAAAAGCTCGTAAAAGTGATCTATCCGACATGACTTGAATGCACCATTACATGCATATGATAGATTATGAAGGCAAACAAAATAATGTCATTGATGAATCAACACAAATTAAAAGACAGTAAGACGTCAGACTCTGCGTACAGGCGTCTTCTGAAGCAGCTCCCACTTTGCTTTGGGTTTTATAAAAGCTGTCAATTTCTAATCAGAAAACACATTTGACTTTATATGATATGAATATGATAGAAACAGGTTATAAAATCAATTGTCGTCTTTATTAAAACTGTGAAGCATCTCATTTGGATGATAGTCAACAACACTAACAAACCATTTGACAATGTATTTCAGAGCAAAAAGGATGTAACTAGAAATAACATTATTTTATCAGTGAGAATTTGATTAGATTGTTCATAACTGGAGTAATTTATAGTGCGTTCAAGTCCTCCTGGAACATTCGTATTTACGAGTTAGTAAGCTGTAATTATGACGTCAGGTGTGTTCAAGTCACTTTGGTCGATGTACAATTCTATATAAAACTCTGATTTTTTAAAACCTCTACTTCTGAAACATGATGAAAAAAACACGCTTTAAGTGTGTTTTAAGTTTTTATTCAATTTATGAAGTTTTGTAAATTCAAATATTAAAATAGTAATACAATTTTCTGTCATAATTGTACAATACAATGTTATTTTATACATGCGACTTTAAATGACAAGATATATAAAATTGTAATCATTTTACCAGATTTACCATCAATACAGATATCACATCCTAGATATTCTCTCAATGATGCTCTTAACTCGAGGCTTAAGAAAGTTTCGAGTTTACAGTGTGGTGGCATTCAACTCGTAAAAACGATCTGACATGATTTGAATGCACCATTATTATTTGTGACCCTGGAGCACAAAAGCAGTCATTATCAGTCAGTATATTTGTAGCAGTAGCCAACAATACATTGTATGGGTCAAAATTATCCATTTTTCTTTTATGCCAAAAATCATTAGGATATTAAGATCATGTTCCATGAAGATATTCTGTAAATTTCCTACCGTAAATATATCAAAACTTCATTTTTGATTAGTAATATGCATTGCTAAGTACCTCATTCGGACAACTTTAAATGCGATTTTCTCAATATTTTTTTTTTTTTGCACCCTCAGATTCCAGATCTTCAAATAGTTGTATCGCAGCCAAATATTGTCCTATCCTAACAAACCATACATCAATGGAAAGCTTATTACTCAGCTTTCAGATGATGCATAAATCTCAATTTAAAAAAATTGACTCTTATGACTGGTTTTGTGGTCACATATGCGTATAAAAGATTATGAAAGAAAACAGAATAATGTCATTGATGAATCAACACGAATTAAGACAGTAAGACATCAGACTCTGCGTACGGGCGTCTTCCGAAGCAGCTCCCGCTTTGCTTTGGGTTTTATAGGTGCTTCCATCTGTGGCATGACTTTGGCCATGGCATTATGGATCCACGAGATGTATTTGGAGACCTGCGTGTAGATGCCGTACTTGCCCTTCCGGGCGCACCCTTCACCCCAGCTCACCACGCCCGTCACGAACCACGTGCTTTTGTAGCGTGTCACGTGCGGCCCCCCGCTGTCGCCCTGACACGCGTCCTTCTCCTCCTGATCATATCCGGCGCAGAACATGCGGGTGGAGATCTTAAACTTGCTGGACTCGATACACTTGGCGCGGTCGACGTACGGCACGGTCAGCTTCTGCAGGACGGCGGACTGGAGGCCGCCCTCGCGCACGCGGCCGAAGCCGCTCACCAGGCCGTCCTCCTGGAGCATCAGCACACGCTCGGCGAAGTCGCGCTCTGGGAGGCAGGCGGGGATGATGAATCTGCTGAATCTGATGGGCTTGCTGAGCTTGATGAGGGCGATGTCGTTGTGGTAGGTCTCAGAGATGTAGTTCTTGTGAATCAGAATCTCGTCTACGTCGTGCGTGACCTCACGACCCTCGTTGACCAGCGTGTCGAACTCACCTGACAGGAAGACACAAAGAGGAGTGAGATCTCTTTAACATCTCTATTGTTTCTCCCAGATGGACACTTTTACAGAACTCTCTTGTGATGTTTCTCACATGTGTCTCCTCTAGAGTTTAGGAAGAGATCTCAACCAGTGTTGGGGAAAGTTACTTTTAAAAGGAATGCATTACAATATTACGTTACTCCCTGGAAACTAATTATGTTAGTTACTTTTTATGGAAAGTAATGCGTTACGTTACTTTTGAGTTACTTTTTTAAATCTGGGCAGGGCTTGCTTGTTTGTTTTTAATATAAAAAAGTTTTACAAATGTAAAAGCTCTTTCACACCAAAAGTGAAGTGAATCCGGCTCAGGCTGAAGGAAATGTAAATTCAGGGCTGTACAGTAGAGGGCGCAGCTCAAACTAATCACATGAAGAATATGACGCAGGAGAAGAAACTTCAACACTATTCAGCAACAACAAAAAATCAAACAAATGTGTCATTTTTGCTTATTAGTATGGTTGAATTGGATCATCGAAGGTCAGCAGCAAAGACATTGGTTAATAAAATGGGATTAAATACATAAATTATATTTATCTTATTTAACATATTTAGTTATTGCAGGTTTGTATAATATTCAGAGTTTGCATTTGACTGTTTTTATTGACTTTGAGGAACACTGAATGTGTTTTAGTGCAGGTGAGATGAGTAAATACATGTTGATATTTAGTCTAGATCTACAGTAAGATCATGTTCACACACAACGCTCTGCACTTACTCCTGATTTCTCTCAACATGGCAACCCCAGAGCTGTCACTCAATACATCAGAAACACAGGAACTGGAGTTACTTATTTGAAAAATAACTCAGATATTTCCTTCTAAATTAAAAAGAAATGCATTACTTTACTAGTTACTTTTAAAAGTAATCTGATTACGTAACTTGGTTACTTGTAATGCGTTACCCCCAACACTGATCTCAACCATGTCTCAAACAGTGCTCAGATTTGCAAGAAATCAAAAGGCAGAGATCTCAGTAGCTATGTTTTTATCACCATGTTTTTATGCACATTTTGAAGTATCGCATCAGAAACAAGTGATGGAAACTCCAAATATCAAATAAAAATCCCTTAATTCGCAAAAAAGGTTTTACGCAAAAAAGGCATAATGCAAATAATGGGAGATGTGAACTCATTTTGTGAATAAATTGCTCCATGCACATCAAAAAAGTCATGTGATGTGATGGGATAACTTCACTAGCCAGCGGACGGATCTCGTTGCACAGCATCCGAGATGTTGTTACGGTCATTCTATGGTCATTTCTGTATAACCGAATAATAGTATAATAGTCTTACACTTCTTTCGGTATAATAGTAGTCTTACACAACTGCGTTTCCAAACAGGAAGACACAAAGGCTGCAGGCAAATGTGGCTCAAATCCAATTTTTTGCTCACATCCCTGATAGCAAGCAACCATTGAATCAATGTTAAAAAATGGTTGATTTGTCAATGTTAATTGCACTGAATCTAAATCACTTTTCCACCCGCAATTAATGTTGAAATTTCAACAAACCACCATTATTGTGATCAGTGTTTGCTTTAGTTGGACTCTTTGTACTTTAATGTTAGGTTTTCATTGTCTCTTGTAACAATGTGCTAAAACGCATTTGTTGAGGCAATGAAAACTAAGATCCATTGGGATCAGTTGATGGTGACTGTAATCATTGTGAGGTTATTTATATAACTGCTCACAAGTGTGTTGTGTTTTTTATGTGTGAATAATGTGTTATACTACAGTGTGAGATTAAGCAGTTGTATGGCTTTCACACTTCTATGAATTAACAGAAAATACTAAAAAAAAATCTGATTAAATTGCTAAATCAATTAGACATCAAGAACCAGCGTATGGAATGGTGACTATCAACAAAAGAAAGTTTTATGCTGAATTGCACGCTGGGTATCAACATAGTACAAAACAAAATCATGACTCCCAGCATGCATTGCAGCTGATCTGCTTATTTGAATTAACTTTAAAACATCTCTTTCTTTATTAATGCATAAGTGTTTATATCGAAACATTATTGTAAGCACTGAAAGAGAATTAACTTAATGAAAAGCAAGAGTCAAGAGCCCAACTAAAGCAAACACTGATCACAATAATGGTGATTTGTCATGGTGAAATTTCATCATGACAGTGTGAACAGCACAAACCGCATGGAATCCGATCTTTTCAATTCCGATTTGTGCCACTTCCATATGTGGTACTAAATCCGATATGGTTTTGCAATGCGACCGCAGTCTGAGCGGTCATGTCGGGATTCATGATCGACATTCATCATAATTCCGTGCTGCTGGGAGACACTTCAAAGAGTGTACATACCCAATGTTGCGAAAGGGAATCAGTGGAAGTGTGATGTGCCAGATTTCATAAGAATCACAAGCAAAACATGAGGGCTCGTATTATAGAAGTTCAAAACACTGCTGTCTTTTGTCACATCCTTGTCTTTATTTTTCATATTGCCTGCGCAGAATTTCTCTGGCTTCTGCAGCAGATCACACTATAAATAAATGCATAATCGCTTACTTTATGTCCTCCGTGTTTACTTCCATATGACAGGGCGCTACGCAAGTGTTGCCAAATCCACAGTTTCCCCAGAATTGGAACAGGAATTGGGCTGCTTTTTCCACTAACATCACTAAAGCAATATTTACCCCCCTGAACATAATTGGGCTAGTTTTGGACTAGTTTTGAGAAGCAATTGGGTGGTTTTTATTTGTGAAAACCTGGAAACCCTGTTTGTACCAGGGTTGTATTTTGCGCATACGGGTCAGTTCAGAACCATGTTCACACTGTAAATCTGATATTGGCCACATTTAAAACAACAATGTGAACAGCTATATCAAAAATCAGAATTGAGCACTAAGGCTCGCAGTGTGAACAGAGCCAAACAAGAGTGAGATCCCTTTAATATCTCAGTTGTTTCTCCTAGATAGACAAGAGGGTAGACGGAGACTTTTACTGAACTCTCCATGAGTAATCTCACATGTGTCTCCTTTAGAGTTTAGGAAGAGATTCAATTCACGTTCATTTGTATAGCGCTTTTCACAATACAAATTGTAGTAAAGCAGCTTCACAGAAAATTAAAGTTATATTTAGGAGTAGCTTATCAGTGGTGACTGTGTAAAGTTGATGTCCATATGGCAGAAATGTACAGTAAAAATCATGCAGTTAGTTAATGACATGTAATCAAACAGACGGTGAACATTATTAACAGAAATTATTATATGTTGCGATTAAACTTATAGCAAAATTTGGTAGTTTTGTATGTTGGTTCAGAATTGGCATCATCTCAGATCTCAGTCTTGTTTCAAACCGTGCTCAGATTTGCAATAAATCAAAATTCATAGATCTCCATCTGAACTTACATTTCTGATCCAATGATCTGAGCTGCTCCGCATTCATTTTTACTGGATGATGACTAGTGACTCATTTGACTCATTTATTTCTTTTTGTTTGTTTGATAAATGAAAAACCAGTGTTATTTTAGTATCACTGAGATACTATTATAGTTTTTATTAATATTTTGAATTTGTTTGTATTTTATCGTTTTTTTGTGCTTTTGTCATTTTTGTCATTATTAATATTATTTTAAATGTCTTTAGTTTTTATTAATGTTTTTGTTTTTTCAATTTTAGTTCTAGCCTGCTCCTTTTTGTACATTGTTAAACTGAATGAAAATGAGAAATGTTGCCATGGCAGCTAGCTGAAATAATATAAGTTCAAGGTTTTTTTGTCCTTAAAGTTTATTTAATTTCAAGTTCAATTTTTTTTAAATGGTTTTAATACTAGTTTTAGTCAACTATAAAATAACCCTTATGAGAAGACCATAAAATACACTGATATGAAAGAGCAACATCTGAGCAATAACATGTTATTAACAATGATGGATTATGGAGATTTACTGTTGTTTATTTGATCAGCTTTTTTGTGGATCAAATTTCTGAAAATGTGCATGAAAATATTTCACAAATGTTGAAATTTTAAATAAAGGGTCACGACAGCATTTCCTGATGCTCATATAAAAAGTCGTACCTACAACCACCCGGGTGGAGAGCGACTGGTTCATGCAGTGAGCGGCCGACAGGACGAAGTACTCGTTTAAGATGGTGCCGCCGCAGAAGCCGATGTTGTCTTCGTTGATGAGAAGAGCCTGAGAGAACATCCAACATCAACACGCTCAAACTGACATATTTCATGTCTCCAAAGTAAAGTTTCATGCTAAAGAAGAGCTTAAAGGGATAGTTCACCCAATAATGAAAATTCTGTCATTAATTACTTACCCTCATGTCGTTCCAAACCCCTAAAACCTTCGTTCATCTTCAGAACACAAATTAAGATATTTTTGATGAAATCCGAGAGCTCTCTGACCCTCCATAGACAGCAATGTAATTACCACGATCAAGGCTCAGAAACGTAGCAAGGACATCGTTAAAATAATCCATGTGATATCAGTAATTCAACTGTAATTTTACGAAGCTACGAGAATACTTTGTGTACCATATTGGAGAGTATCACATACGTAAACAACATATGCTGTTTGTGTCAGCTGCGCCACACGGATACGTTTTCTACGTTGTTTACGCTTTGATCTGAATGTAAACAGCGTATCTGTGTGCATACGTTGTTTACGTATGTGATACTCTCCAAAATGGCGCTATAGGGTGACACGGAGGAGACGAATTGTTGAATAGTCGTTATTTTTGTTTTCTTTGTGTATTCTTGTAGCGTCGTAAAATTACGGTTGAATTACTGATGTCACTTGGTTTATTTTAACGATGTCCTTGCTACGTTTCTGAGCCTTGATCGTGTAAGTATCCTTGCTGTCTATGGAGGGTCAGAGAGCTCTTGGAGTTCATCAAAAATATCTTTGTGTTCCGAAGATGAACGAAGGTCTTATGGGTTTGGAACGACATGAGGGTGAGTAATTAATGACAGAATTTTCATTTTTGGGTGAACTGTCTCTTTAAAGAAGAGTCTCTACCTGCCATGGACAGTCTCCAGGAAGACACTCCACACCGTTCACGATTCTCTGGTCTCCCCCGGACGACTCAGGCAGAATGGGTTCCTCCTCCACCTGACCCACGATCTCCTGCTCGAAGAGGCCAAACATGCTGTTTGTCTCATTGCCAGGAGGGTTCGTGGCGTCTACGACAGGCTCAGCGGTGGTCTCCTCTTCATTCTCAGTGTTGTTGATGTGTATGTTGTTTAAGATGCTTCTGGTCTTCTGAGCAAGGACCACGCCACATTTGAAAGGATCTGAAACCAAAAGGTGTTTAAACTGAGGATGGATAAACATCTCGCTTGAAGTCAAAACATCATTTACCTTGAGACTGACACGACTTTCCATTGTTGGCCAGCTCGTAGCCTTTAGCGCATGAACAGGCGACGTTATTCTTCTCCACCCTGCAGAAATGATCGCAGCCTCCGTTTTCGCTCTCACAGAGCGCAGGAATAACTGCAGCGAGACACAGGAGAGAAACTCAGCGCCGCTGATCGACTGATGTTCTGTTGTGTTATTACTGAACATCATGCGACTCTTTACCGATCTCACAGTTGTAGCCCTTAAAGCCTTGCTGACAGAAACACGTGTACGGCCCGATCGCGTCTTTACACTCGCCGCCGTTGAGACACGGGTGGGACAAACACGCGTCTCCATCTGAACAAACACCAAACACACAAGCACTCATATCAAGACTTACTTCACCATTAAAACCAAGCTGAACCCAAGGATCATTGCAGACTCACCAACATACTTGTGCCAGAACTCATCCTGAGAGAAAACACAACACACATCCATCAGATGAAATGAACACACACTCGATTCTTTTGAACTGCATTTATTTTGATGTTTGTTTTCATTGGAATAGAACTTAGACCCCATGCTTTCTTTCACATAGCAAAAAATCTCATTTTCATCAAATGGTTCAAACAGAACTAAGTTTCCCATACAGCCTGAAAATGTTTCATTGTATTTATATTGGCCATGTCAAGTTCAATAGTTCAACTCTGTTATGGAGTTGTTTCGAAAAAGAATTGGTTATCAATATTTGTAAGACACTCGGAAACTTCGTATTACTCAAGGAGATGCGTTATAAACAGTGAATACTGAGGGAATCGTGTCCATCACTAGCAATGTTTCCATCTAAAGTTATGAACTTAACTTGTGCACAACATTAGAATACTGAATTTTGAATAAAACACCATTTCCATCCCACATCTTCACAATGGAAACTGGCCCGAAATATCAATAATACAAATTTAAATCGGTGCAACCTGTGGCTCTTTTTTTCCACAGTATAATAAATGACTTGCGCCAGATGAAACACAGTAACAAACTCTGTTGTGTTATCTTGCGCTGGTCGCCTGATGTTTGGAAACGCAATCGTGCGAGACAGTTACGGAGGTGTTTGTACCAAATCATTTTGATGAAGGACTTTGGCTCAGGCATTTCAGAATTATTAAAACAATATTTAAGATGGTGTGCGATGAGATCGGCGCGATGGTTTGTTCAGTTATCCAGTCACATGATCTGTTGAGGCAAAGTCACATGACTTTTTTGATGCACATTGAGGAATTAATTTCCTCAGTAGTTTCCATTGTAGTTATTGTGAATTTTTTCTTATTAGATACAGAAATGATCAAACTCATTTGAGCACATAATTTTTTTTATGCACAACTTTAATGTGCATCTTGGCATTTACATCCAACATGCAAAATCCCTAAAATTGCACAAGAGTAGGTGGAGTAAACATGGCTAAAGTCTGTGGTCCTTACGACTCTGGTATTTTGGGCCTGAGGTGGTACACATGATTTCCTGAACATTCCCAATGAAATATTTAAAAACAAACAAACAAACCAACCACCGACCGTCTTTTTAACATCCTCGAAGATTTCTCTGGCCTCCTCATAACTGCAACGCTCCTCAACGCACTCGCGCTCCATGTTTCCCTTCTTTAGCTCCTCGAACATGGTGTTGGCGCGCCGGTGCCGGCTCAAGACCTGACTGGCATCTTGACTGTGGAGGAAGACTGGAGAAACACATGCCATCATCATCATCAAAGCCTCCCTCCTGATAGCAGCGGAAGAGCCGAGTGTTGAGAAATAAACCAAACCTGATCATTAGCACGCTCAAACTCACTCTGACATTGATTAGGCCTTAAACAACAAACCTTCAGGTCAGAAAAAGAGAAATACGAGTCATTTAGAAGCTTTTGTCGATCTCAGTCGAGACGACACACTCACCTTCTGAGCTCACACAGTGTATTAGAAACAAGCAGAGAAAATTCCAGAAGACCCAAGACATTGTGGTTTATCAGCGTCCAGCTCTTTCACATTAGAAGATCGTCAGAAAACAGACAGAAGGTCAATGAACTGAGCGCTGGGAGGGAGAGAGAGACAGGAACAGGGGGAGGAGAAACTGACAAGAGGACAAAGTGAAAAGCCCCAGCGTTTATACTCAAGACACGTGGGATATTTCAGTTCAGAGCTCATGAAACTCTCCGATGAGTTCATTTGATGTTCTCTACACAAACACAGAGATTCAAGAGCCGCAGCCAAACGGAAGATTATCAGGGAGTCAGTTTCTCACACACAACATGAATATATGAGTGCTCATGTATGTAAGGGACTCATGAAGAGTCTAATGCTAATGCAATTACATTTATTAATTTAGCAGATGCCTTTATCCAAAGAGACTTACAAGGAGGAATACAACAAGCGAATGATCTTAAAGGGCTTGTGATAATGCAATGGTGGTAAATGGTGAACATCCATTTAGTCAATAGTTTGATAATCTAAATAAGACGTTCTGTCCTCTTTGAGGTCACAGAGATGAAGATGGGCTGTTAAAGAGATCATGACATGGATTTTTTTAAAAATTATTATTTTAATATGTTTACTTATAATGTTAATAAAGTTTTTTGCACAAAAAAACAAATATGTGGAAAAATGATTATTTTCAACCCTCATTCTGACCCTCTGTCTAAAACGACCTGTTTTAAGGGGCAGGTCCTTTAAGGCTTGTTATGATTGGCTGACATCACTGCATAGGAAACAGTATCAACGTCTCCCTATTGCATGTGAGTGTTTTGACAACATGATCAAAATAAAACGGTCATTTCCAGACAAAGCATTATGAAATCATTTACTTAAGGTTTGTGATGCAGATCTAATTCCGCTTCATCTTTTAACGAATGTTTCTCTGTGACTCTCCATGACACTGTGCCTCGATTACAAAACAACATCCTCCGACACGATCACGCCATTAAAAATAAACTATCCACTCGTTCCTTACGCTGGGATCCTTCTGATATCTGTACAATGAGCTGATTAAACCAAACGCATCAAAGCGATCGTTCTTTCACTCATCTGTCCTGACGACAGACTCGTATCTGTAACTGTATCCAGTGCAGACAAGATAGCGCAGTGACTGTGATTTCTATTTGCTTTTGATGCGACTTGACACTCGCATTCAGCGTGATCAAGCGACTGAACGCCAGTGGGCGGGGCCTATGCTGAGAAGAAGACTATTCGTCGATGTCTTGCTCTGGAGGCGTGTTTATGCAAATGTTTGTGCCCCTGTGACATCATCTTGCCCCTCGGATCCAAACGAGCCGTTTTTGGAGCTTTATTAAATAAATGCTTTGTTTATAATGACGAGGACATTTTAAGCTAAGAAACTTGCAGGATGTTTTAATGGTACAAAGACCTCTTATATGCCAATAGATCAAGGCAAATTAGATTTTTCGTGTCATGACCCCTTTAACTCTCTTTTATTGGAATATCTAAACCTTATATGTGTCCCTGGAGCACAAAAGCAGTCTTAAGCAGCACAGGTATATTTGTAGCAATAGCCTACAATACATTGTATGGCTCAAAATTATCCATTTTTCTTTTATGCCAAAAATCATTATAAGTAAAGATATTAAGTACAGATCATGTTCCATGTCAATGTTCTACTGTAAATATATCAAAACTTCATTTTTGATTAGTAATATGCATTGCTAAGAACTTCATTTGAACAACTTTAAAGGAGATTTTCTCAATATTTAGATTTTTTTGCACCCTCAGATTCCAGATTTTCAAATAGTTGCATCTCAGCCAAATATTGTCCTATCCTAACAAACCATACAGCAATGGAAAGCTTATTTATTCAGCTTTCAGATGTTATATAAATATCATTTTCGAAAAAAATTGACCCTTGTCTGGATTTGATGTCCATGGTCACATATCTGTGTTTTATCAGACTAATATAATGTACACAAAGCGTACAGAATGTCTAACATCTGACCCTACACAGGGTCACGTCTGGTGTATGATTAGCAACATCTGCACAAGAAAATCAATGCTGTTTCAGTTAATGACTGCCTAAATGTCCCTCAAACCACCAAAATGATCCCTAAAACCAACAGACATGAAGATCAGATGCATGAATAACAAAAGCACAAACTCAGAGTGAGTGTTTTATTTCAAAGCTCATGACAGACATTAATTACGAGCAGTCGGCTCAACTGGAGATCCAGGGGTTTTCATAACCACCTCAAGCCATTTTAAGAAATTGGCCACTTTGGTGTAAATCCCATAGTATCCTGGCTGATCGCAGCCTTTACCCCACGACACGACGCCCATCAGGAAGGACGTTCCCTCGTAGCGGGTGACCAGCGGACTGCCGTCATGTCCTCTGCATGACTCCTGGCCGCCCTCGGCGTAACCCGCGCAGAACATGTTTGCCGTGATGTTGACGCCACTCTTCTCTGCACACTGTGCTGTGGGCATCAAAGGGACGGCTAGCCGCTGCAGTGTGGCGGATGAAGGGGCTTCAAGGCCTTTGGAAGGGTGGATGTTGTCCCCTGTGGTTCGCTTGCCCCATCCACTGAGCGTGTGGAAGCGGACTAACGCAAGCTCGTTTTGTGCCAGCTGTGGCGTTGGTAGGCAAACGGGCACGGCATACACGGAACGCTTGGCTTCTCCACGCAGCTGTAGAAGAGCCAAGTCGCTATCCAGTGACACAGGGTCGTAGCTCTCATGGATGACCACACGAGCAACATCATACGCCTCCTCCGAGCCGTCCATCACATCCAGGTCATGATCACCTGAGGACAAACCAACTCGCTGCATCAAGACCGGAAACAAAACTACAGCTGAATAACAACACTATAGTCTTCTGAAGAGCTGCTTCACAACTGAAATTAAAGTCTTTCTTTACTATTGCTGAATTTGCAACACTGTTATTTTCTGTGGTTCTGCTTTGAAACACTCTGTATTGTATTAAGTGCTATAGAATTAAATGCAGTGTTGGGGGTGAGGCATTATAAGTAACACATTATAAGTTCTGTCAAGACAACTCTCGGAGGGATTGGCATGGTAATGTACATGACAATGTTAATGTATTTAGTCTTGGCGGAATAGATCTGCTACGCTGCTGCTGCGGCAGAGCAAGTACTGAGACTCTCTACTGCCAATACATCCACAACATGCTGCTGTGAGCATGTAAGAAATACTGCTGCTGCAAATATAACATACGTAAAATAACCCCCATAGCATACATGAATCACCTTGTAGCAGATCTATACAGGTGGAGCTGGGGAAGTTGGAGGGTTTCTGAAGAACACTGCAAATTGCTACAGCAAGCACTAGTCATATATTTGAATGTTGAGCAGCGAGCTCATTGGCAACGCATTACTTCCCATGAAAAGTAACTAAGTAATGTAATCAGTTACTTTTTAACGGAATATTGTAATGCATTGCTTGTAAAAGTAACTTTCCCCAACACTGAATAAATGTGATTTGACTTTACAACCCACACTGACAGAAACACTTCAGATACCTGTGATAACCTTCAAAAGCTTCATGTCCTTCTGATGAACGCAGTGAGCAGCGGTTACGACCCAGTTATCGTCCAGAAGAGCCGCTCCACACAGACTCTCACCATTATAATCTATCAACACCTGAGACAAATAATACAATCATTCAGTTGCTCGCTCTCGTGACGCTGCGATGCGACGTACACATTTACAGTTACCTGCCAAGGACAGTGACCTCTGGGACAGTGAATTCCACCCATGATCTGTTTTTGGGAATGAATGGTGTTTTTCTGAAGTGGAACCTTTCCACACGGATATTCGACTGCAGAAGAAAACAAAACATTTGAACTAGAAAAGGAAAGTTTGGCAAGAGAAACGTGGAATGTTGGCTCGACAAAAGCTTGCCTGTTAGAGTTTGAATGATTTATACGCCTTGTTTACTGTGAAGACTTGGGGCCAGATTTACTAACAGCTTGCATGTCTTTTGGCGTTAAAATAGTACTGCCACACCGTGTCCTAACTACATGCGACGCAACACTGCGACACGCAATAAAAGGTATCTTTTCCATGTTAATCTGAGTTTTTGTCCTAACTAGCTGTGACGGCGACGTGCCTAGTCTATTTATAGACCTTAGTCTATTTCTGCGACGTCGTGGCTGGAACAACAACATACAAATTATGACACAGTTATAATCTCAGGTACAGATTATGTGCTTTATTCAATGTTATTCAAAGTGTCTAATGTGAGTTTGAGTATCATATTGCGTGACATTTATAGTCATACTGAAATCAACAATAGATCATTTACCTCAGATCTTGAAAATAAATTAAAGCAAAAATATACATTAAACTTAATGCAAAGTGTTTTCCATGATAAAGATGGTATCCGTGACTCAGTTTACAGTTTTAATAATGTTAAAATGTTTACTATTTATGAATTAGATTATAAACTTGTCCATTTCGCGCCGTCGCTTCACATTTGTGGTGTGGACAGCCAAATTGCCTGTCGCTGGATTCTTGTCGCGTGTAATTAGGACACGGTGTCAGGATGTGCTAAAGTGAAGAATTAGCGCTGAAAAGGCGAGGACACAGTTATTTTTGCGCCTGACCTTATTGAATATGCATTTGTAGGAGTTTCCCTTTCAGATGCAAAATTTATGGGAGGAGAGTATTAAAATGAATCACACAATGTGATTTACTAACTTCTGCGCTCGTCAAATTACTGGTATTTGCGCCATTATTTAACGCCCCAAAAAAGCATGTCTTAAAGCAGGTGCTAATTTGCGCTGCTCTTGGTAGATTGTGCTGTCATTATGGAAATGAGATGTTGCGTCTGTGTTCTTTAATGTGCGCATTTTCAGTAAATCACTCTCAGAATTTTCCTACTTTTATGGGATTGCACTCTAACCCTAATTTGCCCTGATTAGTAAATCTGGCCCTTTGCTAGTTTGGAGAGATCTGAAGGTCTGTAAAGTTTTTGTCTGTTTTTATTCTCCAGTTCATAAACGCAGGAATCTTCTCACCTTCAGCAACACAAGAAATCCCATCAGCCCCTAGTGCGTATCCTGCGGCGCAGCTGCATTTGCGTCTGGGTCCAGAATCATCGCAGAACTGTTCGCAGCCTCCGTTCACATACTGGCACTTCAGCGTCTCCTCAAACCCTACCAGCCAAACCAACAACGTTATATGAGGTTTCACCAAAGATCACGCTGCTGGTGTTTCACATGTGACGTTCACATACCCTTCTCACAGTATTTGCCCTCGAAGCCCTCTGGACACAGGCAGTAGTAGGTGTTGGCCAGATAGATGCATGTGCCATTGTTCTTGCATGGATTGGTCAAGCAGGGCTCCTTATCTTATTTATAAGTAATGATGTGCAAAATTAAGTGAGCACTGACATGACAACACCTAAACTACCAGTCAAAAGTTTTAGAACAGTAAGATTTTTTATGTTTTTTAAAGAAGTCTCTTCTGCTCACCAAGCCTGCATTTATTTGATCCAAAGTACAGCAAAAACAGGAAAATTTTGAAATATTTTTACTATTTAAAATAACTGCTTTCTATTTGAATATATTTTAAACTGTAATTTATTCCTGTGATGCGCAGCTGTATTTTCAGCATCATTACTCCAGTCTTCAGTGTCACATGATCTTCAGAAATCATTCTAATATGCTGATTTGCTGCTCAAGAAACATGTATTATTATCATCAATATTTAAAACAGTTGAGTACTTTTTTTTCAGGATTCTTTAATGAGTAGAAAGATCCAAAGATCAGCATTTATCTGAAATAAAAAGCTTTTGTAACATTATACATTATACCATTAAAAGCTTGGAGTCAGTATCATTTTTTTCTGGAAAGAAATTATAGAAATTAATAATTTTATTTAGCAAGAATGCTTTAAATTGATCAAAAGTGATGATAAAAACATTTATAATGTTACAAAATATTTCAGATAAATGCTGTTCCTCTGAACTTTCTATTCATCAAAGAAACCTGAAAAATTCTGCTCAGCTGTTTTCAACATAATAATAATAAATGTTTTTTTGAGCAGCAAATCAGCATATTAGAATGATTTCTGAAGATCATGTGACTGGAGTAATGATGCTAAAAATTCAGCTTTGAAATCACAGGAATAAATTACATTTTAAAACATTCAAATAGAAAACAGTTATTTTAAATAATAAAAATATTTCACTTATTTTGCACTTTGGATCAAATAAATGCAGGCTTGGTGAGCAGAGGAGAATTCTTTAAAAATATTAAAAATATTACTGTTCAGAAACTTTTGACTGGTAGTGTATATTTAAAGAAAATGTTCAACCTAAACTCAGTTAAAACAAACAAATTTAGAAGAAACAGAACTTTAGGTCAGTAAATATTGTCATGTAAGGAAGTACATGTAATCACCTTTAATGAAATAAAAAAAAAGCTCTTACAGAAGAGTGTCACTGATACAGTAGCATATTTACCACAGCAACTATTACAGTAAAGGCCCACCCTCACCAAGGACAGTATCTATAATGATAATATTAACTCAAGTTTTTAATAATTGTTCTAATTCTATGAGAATGCGGAAGTCCACAAAACATAAACTATGATGATAACAACAAAGCCGAAAAAACAAACAAACAAAAATCACTGGAATAACGAAAAACTGATATCGTTGGAATCATTTCCAAAGCATTTTTTTTTCAGCTGATTAACAATAAAAACACTGACAGCCAATCAGAATCCATCTGACTTTAGAGAGCGCAAACATTTTAGGGGGCATTTACAAAACACCTTTTTCAACTAAAAACAGAAAACTGCATTTTAGCCGTTCATTTACATGACAATGGTGTTTTGGGGGACTGAAAACGCAAACTTTTGAAAAAGGGATTCAAAATGCAAGTTTTTGATGTGCGCATGTTTATTGCGTGTTTAGTTTATATGTATGCTTACATTAGCAATGTTTTTTTACAAAGTGACATCGCCAACTACTGGCCTGGCATGAATAATACAGCATTTTAGCGGTTTCATCATTACAGGTATCGTTCTTGGTGTGAACGTGCCTTACTGTGGTCATTTAATATCGTTACTACTGTCATTAAAATACTACTAGTAAAAATAATAATTACATGTCCATGCACGCTTTTCACAAGTCTGTGATGATGCGTTTAACAGCACCGTAAATCCTATAAAGTTATTTATATTTTGATCTTTTATAAATGTATGTACATTTATAACACTTTGTATTATTTCACCTTTGCATCAAATAAAAAAAACTGATTAAGACTAATTCAATTCAATTTTCACTTTATTGTTGGAATTTCTCATTTCTAATGCGAAGGTGTTTCTAATGCAGTGTCTATGGGAGGGACAGTAAATTTGACATCGTACTCTCTTCTGTCTGCTGTTATTAGTCTCTCTCAATTTTTTCCCCTTTTTTTAAAAAAAAAAAAAGTCATGAAAACACTATTGTAAAGTTTTTATTTTGCTATTTGAGCAAATGGGAATGCAAAAAATATATATTTGTAGTGCTCTCCCATTCACTGCTTTTGAAGTTAACCCAACTGACAGCTAAGAAACCCGGAAATGTGAAAAAGGTCCATTCTGAAAGATTTAGGCTATTTTATGACTATGGTTTTATATTAAGTACTGACTGAACTGTTTGTGAGGAACTTTTTGTGGGTCACATTTAATTTTACACATAAACTTACCGGAGTAACTCAACCAAAACTGTTTCTGCAAAAGAGAATGAAACAAATTCACAAACATTAAATCAAAAATTAAAATAACATAAAATAAAATAAATAATAAAACGATGAGAGACGCACCGTCTTCGTGTCGTCCTCGAACACTTCGCGCGCTTCCTCATAGTCGCAGATTTCTTCGATGCACTCGCGCTCGAGATTCCCGCGCTTCATCTCCTCAAGAAAGCCGGAGTTCCCGCGTCTGACGCGCTGCAAGACCGAGCTGGCGCCATCTTTACCAAGAAACACTGAAAACAGAGAGAACCAGAGGCAGTTTGATCCGCGAAGCATTTAATACGCTGTCTGTAACGACAAACGAGCGACGCGACGCTCTCGAACACTCCCGTTAGAACACAGTCGATTATAACGGGAGCGTTTTAATTCGCGTCGCGTCGCTCGCAGCTCTCTCAGTATTGTTTTGTCTTCTTTCTTACCGCCGCCGGATCCGTGAAATATCAGGACACCCAGGAACACAACAGCGAGAGTGTTCATCTTCAGAGTTTCCTCAGGCTGGACTCGATCCGGAGCAAAGGGCTGATTGCACTGAGCCGCTGCGAGACCTTTCACGAGGTTTAATCGGATTAACCATAGTTCTGATGAAAAAAACTCATTTCTAATGGTCTCCACTACAAATACCATTACAAATATTACGAACCCACATGAAAAAATACTATAGTAATTTAGAGTAAATACTATAGTGTTTTTGAACCATACTATAGTAAAGTACTTGAATTATTTTTGTGGTAATTATATAGTTGCTGTGGTAATATAGCCTAACTACTAGATAAACTAAATTACTAAATTACCCAAAACTGTACCAGGTTTTCTACAATTATAGGTTATATTATACTACAATGTGTAAAAACTAGTATACTACAGTATTTATTACAGTTTATCAGTTCACTATAGTTAATACTACAGTATGCTGTAGCATTCCCCAGGTGAAAAACAAGTGCACTTACGTAATGTACTTAAAGTGCCCTGTTTTCGCGCACTAAGTTTGTACTTAATATACTAAAAATGATCTTTTAGTACTTCTTAAAATGAACTTAAGATCATCTAAGTGTACTCAACTGTGCTATTTTGAGACACCATGAATATGAACTAAAATGCACTTTTAACATACTATCTTTGTATATAAAAATGTATTTAGTCACCACTTGTAGTACACTTGAACCCATCTTTCATTCACTAGTACACTCAAGTGTACTACAAGTGGTGACTAAATACAGTTTTAAATTTTTAAAAAGTTGAACTTTGGAATGCCAGTGGCAGATTATTTTACTTGTTTTAAGCAAAATGCACTTAATTTAGTGTTTTCCCCCTGGAAACAAAACTAAATATCTTACATCATTTTGCTTATCTAGTAAATGCATCTTGATTTAAGAATTTTTAGATATTTTGACTAGAAACAAGACAAAAATACTAAGCAAGATAAGCCATTTTTTGCAATGATACGAGCAAGTGGGAAAGTACTAGGCAGCTCGTTCAGGGCGGATACTGTTTCCACCAGAAATGCAAAGCATTTTTAACGACTGCATTTTTTCACTCATTTCTCAAAATATTTTGACCCCATTTCCACCTGTATTTAGCACTGACCACTTGAGATAACCAAAAATGGGAACAGGGTCACACATGCACTCTCTTTAGGTGCAGTCACATTAATGAAATTTCAATGCAATTATTTAGTCAGAAATGGTCTGTTGTTTATATGTATACGAAGCACAGTTCACACAGAAGTCACTTTCAAACCAAGCAGCTTTCTGTCAGTCACTGCGGTGAATTCGCATGACCAACTTGAACATGGTCGAAAAAATGCATAGGGAAGTTTTTTCACCCCTGCACAAAACTTATTGTGCAGGCTTCTATTTGAATCTGGATTCACCCACAGAATTTCTTACAGCAATGGTAAATGCAAACACACAGACATACAAACCAAATAACCACAGATCATTTACACACTACTGAATTATTTATTTGTGAATGAGGTAATGATGGATAAAAATAGCAAACACACAGAAGAAAATCAGACGTGATCAAACATAAATAGAGGATTAACGCTTCATTGTGTTGCAGCTGTAGAATTGGCCGTTTGTTTGTGGATCCATTGCAGGTAGTTGGAGACGCGGGTGTAAATGCCGTAGGACCCCGGTCGGGCGCAGCCTTTCCCCCAGCTCACGATGCCCAGCAGGAAGGTGGTGTCCCTGTAGTGGGTCACCAGTGGCCCACCGCTGTCCCCTTTACACGAGTCCTGCTTGCCCTCGATGTAACCGGCGCAGAACATGTTGCTGGTGAGCGTCACATTACTGCTCTCGATGCACTCCTGCGTGCGGATGCGGGGCACCTGCAGGCGGCGCAGTAAGCGTGACGTGGGTCCGTCCTCGCTGCGTTTGCCCCAGCCGCTCACCGTGTGCTTGCTGATGGCCCACAGCTCGCGCTCGGCCATGTCTCGCAGCGGCAGGCAGACGGGGACGGCGTAGGCGCTGTAGACGATAGGCCTGCGCAGACGCAGCAGGGCGATGTCGTTGTCTGAGGTCTCGGACACGTAGCCGGGGTGCATGAGCATCTGCTCCACCTGGATGACCTGCTCTGTACCTTCCTCCACCTCGATGTCATGCTCACCTGAGTCGCAGATAACACACACAATAGAGTAGAGCTGGCACTAAATAGTGTGCTGCAGCCGTGCCGTCAAGACCCAGACGACTGATTCGCCATAGATTTTCCTGTGGGCTCATTTTAAGAGTATAAGATCTGTGGGAGACATACACTCTGCAAAAAAGGCTTTCAAAATATCTAAAAATTCTTAAATCAAGTTGCATGTACTAGAAAAGCAAAATGATGATATTTAGTCTTGTTTCCTGGGGGAAGATTAAATGTGGTGTGTATTTTGCTTAAAACAAGTAAAATTATCTGCCAGTGGGGTAAGGAAATTAAGTCCATTGCACACTGAGTCCGAAATTTTCGCATGCATTTTTCCGTTTTTTCGTGTTCCCCATCATTTCCTATCAAAATACATGCAACGGATGCGAAAATGCAGAAAATCGAACCTGATCTGAATTTTTTTTTGACGGAGGTCGTATTTATTTTTTAATATGCGAAAATTTCGGACGAAAATTTCGGACTCAGTGTGCAGAGACCTTTACTCTTAAAACAAGATTAT
>JAFVLL020000360.1:67585-74559 GCA_021397915.2 Tor tambroides
CTTCTTGATTTAAGGATTTGTAGATATTTTGGATGAAAACAAGACAAAAAAAAACTAAGTAAGAAAAGCAGTTTTTGCAGTGTATCATTAGAGTATTAGTAGACTGTAAGGTTAGGGTTAAGGTTAGTAGAATAAGTTGAAATACAGTTGCAAATTACTTACAGTATAGAAGTATACCATTAAAATAAAGTGTTCACAGATATGAAGCACACAGTAATACCCCTTACTAAACATTAACCATGGTTTTATTGTAGTAAAAGTGTAGTAACCATGGTTTTTTTGGCATATTGATTACCATTAGTATTTGGTTAAACTATGGTTAATTTGTAGTTACCATGGTTTTGTGGTTTAATAATTTGTAGTAAAACCATGGCTAATTTAGTCTATACTAGTCTAATACTACTCTAATGGCTGCTAGTTGACATAACCTGCATTTGGCAATTCTTTTTATTATATAAATTTAAACAAAACGTGCTGAATTGAGTACACTGAAGCCCTGTGTGGTTAAGTCTGCGCTGATGCTCACCCCGCTCACAGCTGCGTCCGCTGAAGCCCGGAGAACACAGACACGTGTAGGATTCAGCGTTCTGGGTCGTGCACAGCCCATTATTCTCACATGGATTTGATTCACACTGATCTTTAACTGCAGACGAACACAAGTATTCATCTTAATCACAGACAATGTCATGAAGATGAATAACTTTCCAAAAACAACTTTAAAATCTCACCATCGTAGATCTTCCAGAACTCATTCTGTGTGGAGACATTAGTTAGACGTTTGCTAATAAAATACACAACTAAAACAAAGACTTGAGCAAGTTTAACATCACATTCAAACTCTGAGTATTAGTTTCCTAGACATCATACACTGCAAAAAAAAAAAAAGGGTATTTATGTCTTGTTTTCTAGTATAAATATCTAAATTCTGGAATTAAGATGCATTTGCTTGACGAGTAACATTATTTGAGATTGTCTTGTTTTCTGAAAATATTATCCAAATTTAGCATTTGAATTGAGATTGTTTTTCTCACCCCATTGGCAGATACTTTTGCTTTTTTAAAGCAAAAACTAACAAAATTTGGATAATATTTTCAGAAAACAAGACATAATATCTTAAGTCGTTTTACTTGTCAAGTAAATGCACCCTGATTCAAGAATGTTTGGATATTTATGGGTTAAAGATGAAAAAGGGTTTAAGCATAAAAACAATAAGTGTAATACTGCTTTAAATTGTTGTTGTTTTTCCCAAAACAATTAAAAAGTTTTCTGTTTAATTTAATTGCAATTTTGTTTTTGTTTGTCTGAGTAAAAAATAAATATCATACATTTTTCCCTGATTTACAGAAGACTAAAATGTCATTCAGTGTAACAATCTTGTCAGGCATATTTACAACAAAAATCAATTTCTGACATATTAAAAGACTAATTACTTTTACCACAGATACTAATTAGTTGTAATTTTACATTTTTAAAATGTGCCACTATTCTAGGTTTTGGCCATTTCGCAGTAAGAATTTTTTACTCATTTAAAACACAATAAAATTTAATATGCTCCCTTATTCTTTTATATACAGTTGAAGTCAAAACTTCACATACACCTTTCAGAATGTTTAAAATGTTAATTATTTTACCAAAATAATAGGGATCATACAAAATGCATGTTATTATTTATTTAGTACTGACCTGAATAAGATATTTCACATAAAAGATGTTTACATATAGACCACAAGAGAAAATAATAGCTGAATTTATAAAAATGACCCCGTTCAAAAGTTTTCATCCCCTTGATTCTTAATACTGTGTTGTTCTCTGAATGATCCACAGCTGTGTTTTGTGTTTAGTGATAGTTGTTCATGAGTCTCTTGTTTGTCCTGAACAGTTAAACTGTCTGCTGTTCTTCAGAAAAATCCTTCAGCTCTCACAAATTCAGTGGTTTTTCACCATTTTTATGTATTTGAACCATTTCCAACAATGACTGTATGATTTTGAGATCCATTTTTCCACACTGAGGACGACTGAGGGACTCATATGAAACTATTACAGAAGATTCAAACACTCACTGATGCTCCAGAAGGAGAAGCCATGCATTAAGAGCCGGGGGGTGAAAACTTTTGAACAGAATGAAGATGTATGCATTTTTCTTGTTTTGCCTAAATATCATATTTTTTTTTCATTTATACTGCCCTTCAGAAGCTACAGAAGATACTTACATGTTTTCCAGAAGACAAATTAAGTTAAATTTTACCTTGATCTTCAAATTCAAAAAGTTTTTAATGCATGGCTCTTAATGCATGGTTTCTCCTTCTGGAGCATCAGTGAGTGTTTGAATCTTCTGTAATAGCTGCATATGAGTCCCTCAGTCGTCCTCGGTGTGAAAAGATGGATCTCAAAATCATACAGTCATTGTTGGAAAGGGTTCAAATACACAAAAATGCTGGAAAACCAAAGAATTCGTGGGAGCTGGGGGATTTTTCTGAAGAACAGCAGGAAGTTTAACTGTTCACATCTTTTATGTGAAATATCTTATTCAGGTCAGTACTAAATAAACAATAACATGCATTTTGTATGATCCCTCTTATTTTGGTAAAATAATTAACATTTTGCAGATTCTGAAAGGTGTATGTAAAGTTTTGACTTCAACTGTATTTTAATATGTACAAGTCAGAATAAGCATGTTGTTTGAATTTTTACATAAATATTGCGTTACACTGAATGACAATGTAACATTATTTCAACCAAACATTTTATTCTCCAAAAACTTATTTGAAACCTTAAAATTAGATGCTTTACTTACATTTAGTGTGTTTCATATGGACATAAAATCACTTTTGTAAATTTCTTTTGATGCGGACATCTTAACCTCTTTGACCCTTATTCTAGAAAACAAGACATAAATACTAAGGAAGAATATATTTTTTGCAGTGAACTGCACATCAAACCCAGTAGAATGGCATCAGTCCCTGAACATGTGTGTCTGTCACGTGTAATACTGACGGTGGCCTCCGTGTGTTCAAACACCTCCCGCGCCTCCTCATACGAACACTTCTCCTCCAGACACTCCCTCTCCAGATTGCCCATCTTCAGCTCCTCAAACCAGCCTGAGTTTGCCCGCTTGATCCGGATCAAAACCCCATGAGCCTCGTCCTTCCCCACAAACACTGAACGACACACATGCACACAAGACTGCATTATCATCACTAATATATATACTGCTGGATTTGCTGGTATAATGTGCATCTGTAGTTGGTTACCTGTCGCAGAATGACAGCTGTAAAGACCTAAGAGAACATAAAACCCTGACAGGAGACGCATGTTGAAGAGCGGTTCAGTGTGTATCTATTGCTGCAGGTTCAAAGGTCTGTGGTCTAAATACTCTCCACCCCTCAGAGTTTACAAACCCTCCCTTACTGAGATGCCAGGACACACGACAGCATTTAAAAGAGTTTATTTGTGTGTGCATATGATACATAATATAAATTTCATAATGTTCTGCCATCTTTTATGATACTCACTCACATGTGTCTTTATGCATCCTTAAAGGTGAAGTGTGCATCAAACTGAATTGCAAAAATAACCGGATTGTTATTTTTTATATGTGTTATATGGTGAAAATCATAAGTCCAACCCAAACTCACATGATTGGCTAGACATTGACATGTCGGGCCGCTCAAACAGATCAATGTCCTGAAAGTGTCACAGAGTTTCACTCTTCAGGAATTAGGGGCTGTTCACACTAAACACGTTTTTACATTCCACTGCGATACTTTTCTGTTGTTTAAAGGGGTCGTGAGATGAGAAATCAAATTTGCCTTGATCTTTTGGCATGTAAAAGGGTTTTTCTACCATTAAAACATCCTGCAAGTTTCATAGCTTAAACGAAGCAGTTATTTAATAAAGCTCCAAAAACGGCTCGTTTGGATCTGAGGTGCAAGATGATGTCACGGGGGCATAAACACGCCTCCAGAGCAAGACATCGACCAATAGTCTTCTTCTCAGCATAGGCCCCGCCCACTGGTGTTCAGTCGCTTGATCACGCTGAATGCGAGTGTCGCGTCGCGTCAAAAGCAAATATAAATCACAGTCACTGCGCTATCTTGTCTACACTGGATACAGTTACAGATACGAGTCTGTCGTCAGGACAGATGAGTGACAGATCGATCGCTTTGACGCGTTTGGTTTAATCAGCTCATTGTACAGATATCAGAAGGATCCCAGCGTAAGGAACGAGTGGATAGTTTATTTTTAATGGCGTCCCGGATCGTGTCGGAGGATGTTGTTTTGTAATCGAGGCACAGTGTCATGGAGAGTCACAGAGAGACATTCGTTAAAAGATGAAGCGGTACTACTGCATCACAAACCGTAAGTAAATGATTTCATAACGCTTTGTCTGGAAATGACCGTTTTTTATTTTGATCATGTTGTCAAAACACTCGCATGCAATAGCGAGGAGGCGTTGATACTGTTCACTATGCAATGACATCAACCAATCATAACAAGCCTTAAAGACCCGCCCCTTAAAACAGGTCGTTTCAGACAGAGGGTCAGAATGAGGGTTGAAAATAATCATTTTTCCACATTTATTTGTTTTTTGTGTGCAAAAAAACTTTATTAACATTATAAGAAAACCTCAAGGAATATATTACAATAATTAAAAAATCCATGCCATGACCCCTTTAAACACATGCTAGCATCTCATGTCTTTTGCAGAATCTCGTCCATGACAGGCTTTTCTAAAAACAAGTTCAGCTTTTAAAATGAGTCTTATTTTCCCCATGTTTTGAGTTTTCCAGAGCAAAAACGTATTCTGTGTAAATGGCCTGAAATCTGAACACACTTCACCTTTAACAACATTCAGAAACTCTTGAATTCATGCGGCGGCTACAGTCTTCATGATCCACTCCACAAAGACAGACACGCGCGTGTAGATGCCGTAGACGTCAGCGCGAGCGCAGCCTTTGCCCCAACTCACGATCCCTGTCAGAAACCATGTGTTCTTATAGCGGGTGACCAGCGGCCCTCCGCTGTCCCCCTGACAGGAGTCTCGACCGCCTTCGATGAAGCCGGCACACAGCATGTTTCTGGTCACCTTCAGACCCGACTTTGCCTTGCAATCCTCTAAAGAGACCCTCGGCACCTCCAGCCGCTGAAGCACCGGAGACGGCGGACCGGACTGCGCCAGGCGACCCCACCCGCTGACGGTGGACATGCGAATGGCTCCGATGGTGCGTCCGAAGGTGCCGTTAACGGGAGGAAGGCAGATGGGAATAGCGAAGGCATCTAGCGTGACGGGGCTGAGCAGACGCAGCAGGGCGATGTCGCTGTCGGCGCTGGAGTGGTTGTAACGCGGGTGGATGAACACTTTAGACACTTTCCTCATCTGTTCGGTTCCTTCGTCTTTCTCACGGATGTGTTCACCTGCAGCAGAAGACAAAATGAGACCAAAAGAGAAGATACAGAGGTCTACACTTGAGCTGTGGGAGGAGGAACGTCAACAGAACCAGCATTATATGAACAATGACGTCACGAATGTCAACTGGGAGAAGTCACATTTTTCAATCCAGAGTTTTCAAATTCTAAATCAGAGTCTGACAAACTTGCAATTGCAGTAACTCCCAGAGACAAACCCAATAATGACGGTAGTTCCCGACCAAGTCATTTCTTACCAACTGTTACTTGTAAGAGGTTTGGATCCTTTTCCCAAACGCAGTGAGCTGCGGTGAGAATCCATTGGGAATCTAGAATAACAGCACCGCATTTATACTGTTCATCATGCTGTAGTAAAGCCTGTGGAGGAGATGCACACACACAGAAACACTGACTGAGAAAACACCAGACGAACAGAGAGACCAGATCTGAAGAACAAATGGATCTCTTCAGAATTAAGGTTTTTTAGTGGAATGGTTTCATGAAGAAAATGTAAAATCTATGGAACCTTTCCATTGGACAAAAAGTTATTTAGATGATTAAAATGTTAAATGCACTAAACAATGGTGCTTTTAAGAGACAGGTCTCTGAAAGGTTCTTTGGGAAACTGAAAATCGCTCTTCTATGGCATCACAGCCAACATTTTGGAAGCTGTATTTTTAAGAGTGTCCAGAGAAATGAACATGCTGTTCATCTGATTTCCTCATGAATCCTCACCTGCCACGGACACTGTCCTTTAGGACACACGTCACCCTTCACTATCCTCGGACCAACACCCTTCGGCACCAGCCTTCCACACGGGAATCCATCTGAGCACATGATGAGAAATACAACAGGACTTTACATCAACAACAATATGGCCTTAAAGCACAAAACACAATGATTTTAGAGTTATCCACCAGAGCATTCCTCTAGATCAAGATCATGATCATGATCTAGATCATGGTTCTATCAATGCCAACGTTCATGGGTTCGATTCCCAGAGAATGTGTGAACTGATCAAATGTATACCTTTAATGCAGTATAAGTTGCTTTGGATAAAAGCATCTGCTAAATGCATACATGTAAACATATCCAGCACATTGATGTGCACTGGAGCTCAAAATCTGAATCATCTCCGAGACACTCCTTGTGTTCCTATAATATAGTAGGTGAAAAACTATATGAGAAAAGAGTAATACTTGGGCCTAACCTACTACATCTGTTGAGATTGCACAGTGTGCATCTAGTGGACACTTTACTATCCCATGAGGCCGCTGGAGTGGAGTTATAAATGGCAGTGAACCAATGCAACTGACGCCACAATTCACATGTGACAATCATGATGGATGTAGTGTGTCTAAATTTCATAATATGAATAACAACTTTTTTAATGGTGAAGTAAGTTCATGCACTGCAAAAAATGACTTTCTTAGTATTTTTGTCTTGTTTTCTAGAATAAATATCTAAACACTCTTGAATCAAGATGCATTTACTTGACAAATAAAATGAATTAAGATTATGTCTTGTTTTCTGAAAAAAAAAAAAAAAAAAAAATTTTGTTAGTTTTT
>JAFVLL020000360.1:74659-84659 GCA_021397915.2 Tor tambroides
GCAACAATAATTGCAGGCATTTCAAGCGCAAAATAGTTTAAGACATGCTTTTTTTGGATGTTAAATAATGGCGCAAATATCAGTAATTTGACGAGCGCAAACGTTAGTAAATCTCGTTGCGTGATTCATTTGAAAACTCCCCTCTCATTAATTTAGCGTCTGAAAGGGAAACTCCTACAAATGCATATTCAATAAGATCAGGTGCAAAAATAACTGTGTTCACGCCTTTTCAGCGCTAATTCTTCACTGCGCGTCTTTAGTAAATCCTGACAGTACTATTTTAACACCAAAAGACGGCTTGCGCTGGCACAAGCTGTTAGTAAACCTGGCCACAAGTTTAACATCACATTCAAACACTGAGTATTAGTATTAGTTCACTGAACACGTGTGTTTGTAATACTGACGGTGGCCTCTGTGTGTTCAAACACCTCCCGCGCCTCCTCATAAGAACACTTCTCCTCCAGACACTCCCTCTCCAGATTGCCCACCTTCAGCTCCTCAAACCAGCCTGAGTTTGCCCGCTTGATCCGGATCAAAACCCCATGAGCCTCATCCTTTTTCACAAACACTGAACGACACACATGCACACAAGACTGCATTATCATCAATTATATATATATACTGCTGGATTTGGTGGTGTAATGTGCATCTGTAGTTGGTTTAGTTACCTGTAGCTGAACGACAGCAGTAAAGACCCAAGAGGACATAAAACCCTGACAGGAGACGCATGTTGAACAGCGGTTCAGTCCGTATCTTCTGCTGCAGGTTCAAAGGTCTGTGGTCTAAATACTCTCCACCCCTCAGAGATTAAAAACCCTCCCTTACTGAACCACAGAGATGCCAGGACACACCATAGCATTTAAAAAAGTTTATTTGTGGAAATATATGTGCATATTCCAGTGATACATAATACAGCTTTCATCATGTTCTGCCATCTTTTATTATATACTGTACACTACCAGTCAAAGTTTTTGAACAGTATCATTAGCATCATTACTCCAGTTTTCAGTGTCACATGATCCTTCAGAAATCATTCTAATATTCTGATTTGCTGCTCAAAAAACCATGTATTATTATCATTATGTTGAAAACAACTGAGTTAAATTTTTCAGGTTTCTTTGATGAATAGAAAGTTCAGAAGAACAGCATTTATCTGAAATAGAAATCTTTTTGTAACATTATAAATGCCTTTATCATCACTTTTGATCAATTTATAGCATCCTTGTTAAATAAAAGTATTAATTTCTGTAATTTCTTCACCACCCCCCCCCCCCCAAATCAGCATATTAGAATGATTTCTGAAGGATCATGTGACTGGAGTAATGATGCTTAAAATTCAGGTTTGATCACAGAAATAAATTACAGTTTAAAATATATTCAAATAGAAAACAGTTATTTTAAAAAGTAAAAATATTTAAAAATTTTGTTGTTTTTTTCTGTACATTGGATCAAATAAATGCAGGCTTGGTGAACAGAAGAGACTTCTTTAAAAAACATTAAAACACTTACTCTCCAAAAACGTTTGACTAGTAGTGTATACTCACGTGTCTTTATGCATCCTTAAAGGTGAATTGTGCTGTTTTTCTGCATCAAACCGAGTGCAAAAATAATTAGAACATTACATATTCCAATGTTTGCCAGTGTAAGTGTTTTCTCCATAAAATGCTATAGGATGAAAATCCAAAGTCCAGCCCAAACTCACATGATTGGCTAGACGTTGATGTTGCGCCGTTAAAACAAATCAATGTTGTGAAACCAATGACTGACGAAGGGGCTGTTCACACAAAACACGTTCTTCCATTCCACTGCAATACTTTAACATTGTTTAAACACATACTAGCATCTCGTGTCTTTTGCAGCGTCTTGACTTTGACACGCTTTTCTAAAAACGCAGTGCTCTAATTAAAATAAGTTCAACTTTTAAAAACGAGTCTCGTTTCCCCCGTTCCACTCCCCACATCTTGAGTTTTCCAAAACAAAAACGTATTCCGTGTGAATGGCCCCTTACAATGACTGAAATCTGAACACACTTCACCTTTAATAACATCCAAAGAGATTATTTGCAAAAACAGATAACACTGTTTTTAAACATTTTCAAAAATCATGTTTTTATAGTGCGAGTTATTTAATCAAAACAACCCAACTGCAGTTTGACTGATACTAACTGGAATGCAGAGTAAAAGAAAACATGATTTTTGAACATTTTTATAAACGGAGTTATCCGTTTTTGCAAATAAACTCTTTATTCAGAGACTCTTTCATTTATGCGGCAGTTACAGTCTTCATAATCCACTCCACAAAGACGGAAACACGTGTGTAGATGCCATAGACGTTAGCTCTGGCGCAGCCTTTACCCCAACTCACGATTCCCGTCAGAAACCATGTGTTTTTATAGCGGGTGACCAGTGGCCCTCCACTGTCCCCTTGACAGGAGTCTCGACCGCCTTGGATGAAGCCGGCACAAAGCATGTTTCTGGTCACCTTCAGACCCGATTTCGCCTTGCATTCGTCTAAAGAGACCCTTGGCACCTCCAGCCGCTGAAGAACCGGAGAAGGCGGACCGGACTGAGCCAGACGGCCCCATCCGCTGACAGTGGACATGCGAATGGCCCCTATGGTGCGTCCGAAGGTGCTGTTGATTGGAGGAAGGCATATGGGAATGGCGAAGGGGTCGAGAGCGATGGGGCTGAGCAGACGCAGAAGAGCGATATCACTGTCAGTGCTGGAGTGGTTGTATTGTGGGTGGATGAAGACTTTAGACACTTTCCTCATCTGTTCGGTTCCTTCGTCTTTCCCACGGATGTGTTCACCTGCAGCACAAGACAAAATAAGGGAGGAACCTTTTCATACGCTTCCAGTCAAAAGCTTTTGAACAGTAAGATTTTAATGTTTTTTAAAGAAGTATCTTCTGCTCACCAAGCCTGCATTTATTTGATCCAAAGTACAGCAAAAAGTCACATTTCTATGTGAATATCTGTTAAACTGTAATTTATTTCTGTGATCTGCAGCTGTATTTTCAGCATCATTACTCCAGTCTTCAGTGTCACATGATCTTCAGAAATCATTCTAATATGCTGATTTGCTGTTCAAAAAACATATATTATTATTATTATTATCAATAATATAAACTTTTTTCCAGGATTCTTTGATGAATAAAAAGATCCAAACATCAGCATTTATCTGAAATAAAAAGCTTTTTTAACATTATACACTATACCATTCAAAATCTTCGAGTCAGTATAAATTTTTTTTTGAGAAATGAATACTTTTATGTAGCAAGGATGTTTTAAATTGATCAAAAGTGATGATAAAGACATTTAGTGTTACAAAAGATTTCTATTTCAGATAAATGCTGTTCTTCTGAACTTTCTATTCATCAAAGAAACCTGAAAAAAATCTATTAAGCTGCTTTCAACATAATAATAATAATAATAATAATAATAATAAATGTTTCTGAGCAGCAAATCAGCATATTAGAATGATTTCTGAAGGATCATGTGTCTGGAGTAATGATGCTGAAAATACAGCTTTGAAATCATAGAAATAAATTACATTTTAAAATATATTCAAATAGAAATCAGTTATTTTAAATAGTAAAAATATTTCAGAATGTTACTGATTTTGCTGTAATTTGGATCAAATAAATGCAGCAGAAGAGACTTCTTTAAAAAACATTAAAAATCTTACTGTTCAAACACTTTTGATTGGTAGTATAATTCCTAGAACTATTGGCGGAAGGTACGACATTCTGAATTTACAGAACAGCAAAAGAGTGAAAAATATAATAAGCGAGGAAACAAAGACAGGTTGCAACACATCTATCTGTTGAACCCACTTCCAGTTTGGTTGTTTCATTATGACATCACAACCATCAACTGAAAGAAGTCAAAGTTTTCTCTCAGTTTCAATCCAGACTTTCCAAATTCTAAATCAGATTTTGACAAACTTGCAATTGCAGTAACTCCCAGAGACAAACCCAATAATGACGGTAGTTCCTGACCAGGTCATTTCTTACCAGCTGTTACTTGTAAGAGGTTCGGATTCTTTTCCCAAACGCAATGAGCTGCGGTGAGAATCCATTGGGAATCTAGAATAACGGCACCGCATTTATACTGTTCATCATGCTCTAGTAAAGCCTGTGGAGGAGACGCACAGAGACATTGAGAAACCACCAAACAAACAGAGAGACCAAATCTGAAAGACAAATGGATTCTGATGAAAGCACTGTACACTCTTTAATATGAAGGTTCTTTAGTGGCATCTATGGGTCCATGAAGAAACTCATGGAAATTCATGGAAATTTTCCATCAGACAAAAAGTTCTTTAGATTATTAGAATGCACTAAAAAATTGTGCTTTTAAGCAACAGATCTCTGAAAGGTTCTTTGGGGAACCGAAAATGGTTCTTCCACAGCATCACTCACTGCCAACCTTTTGGAGGCTTTACTTTTAAGAGTGTCTAGAGACAGATTTTCTGGTCATGGAAACCTCATGAATCCTCACCTGCCATGGACACTGTCCTTTAGGACAAACATCACCCTTCACTATCCTCGGACCCACACCCTTCGGCACCAGCCTTCCACACGGGAATCCATCTGAGCACATGATGAGAAATACAACATGAGTTTACATCAACAACAATGAGGCCTTACAGCACAAAACACAATCATTTTAGAGCTATCCAGCAGAGCATTCCTGTAGCTCAATCAGTAGATCCTATTGCTATCAATGCCAAGGTCATGGGTTCAATTCCCAGGGAATGCAGGAACTAATAAAATGTATACTTTCAATGCTGGGGAAAGTTACTTTTAAAAGTAATGCATTACAATATTGCATTACTTCCTGAAAAAGTAACTAATTGCATTACTTCGTTACTATTTTTTGGAAAGTAATGCATTACGTTACTTTTACATTACTTTTTCTCATCTGGGCTGGGCTTGCTTGTTTGTTTTTAATAATAAAAAGTTATATTTCTGGCAAATGTAAAAGCCCTTTCACACCAAAAGTGAAATGAATAAGGAAGGAAGGAAATGTAAATTCATGTCTGTACAGTGGAGGATGCAGGAGAAGATAGTTCAACACTCTTCAGCAATACAGAAAAAGTATGTTATATTAATCTAAAGTCATTTTTGCTTACTAGTATGGTTGAATTAGGTCATTGAAGGTCCGCAGCAAAGACGCTGGTTAATAAAATGGGATTAAATACATGAAGGATATTTATGTTAATTAACATATTAAATTATTGCAGGTTTGCATCATATTCTGAATTTGCATTTGACTGTTTTTATTAATTTTGAGGAATTTGTTTTTGTGTGAGATGAGTAAATGCATGTTGATATTTAGTCTAGATCTACAGTATCATCATGTTCACACAACGCTCTGCTCTTACTCCTGATTTCTCTCAACATGGCAACCCCAGAGCTGTCACTCAATACATGAGTAACACAGAAACTGATGTTACTTATTTGAAAAAGTAACTCAGATATTTTCTTGTTAATTTAAAAGTAATGTGTTACTTTACTAGTTACTTGAAAAAAGTAATCTGATTAAGTAACTCGCATTACTTGTTACCCAACACTAGTGAACCGATGCAGCTGACGCTGCAATTCACATGTCAGTGATGACGGATGTAGTATGTCCGAATTTCATGCTACACACATGCATACTATGAAGAACTTATTGTTTTAATGGTGGTGAAGTAAGTTCATACTCGGATAGTATGTGATTTCAGATGCAGCAAATGTTGGGAATAGCATACTAACATATTACATCTGCGAGTTCTGCTGTTTGCAGCATATTTAATGCTCAGTATTTGAATTTTCTGTATGCATGGAATACCTGTGTGACCAACGACATGTCAAAGTGTGCAGTATAGACCCACAGTACAGTGTGTCACACTGCATCCCACAATGCAATGTGCTTGACTCGACCCTCCATTTCTAATCAGCAGTGATAGCGGCATTGATTTTTACTGATTTACAGGCTGCACTGCAAGAAGTTCAGACACTTTTAAAGAAAACTAAACATTGCAAATGCCAAATACCATTATTTCTGAGCTGATAACTGGACGCCGCTCTTTGTGTGTGTCACACTGTTTTATGTGCTACTAGTCCAGGCAGTGGACAGTATTTTGAACAGAGCCGATGGCTAAGACATCTGTGTTTGTAGACTGACCCTGCGGCACACAGCTGCTGTTGTCTGTGTGTAGTGTGTATCCAGGTGCACAATCACAGCGATGGGTCGAATCACTGGTTTCTATACAGAAGTGCTCGCAGCCGCCATTCCTGTACAAACATCCGTAGGAAGTGGGTGGAAATATTTCTGTGGGACGTACGACAGGATTAACATGAGTAGATGCTCATTCTGCAGATCGTTGTGTTGTGTTGTGATGATAGTGTGTTACCTTTGTCACAGTGTCGGCCTTCAAAGTTCACCGGACAGATGCAGATGTATGCGTTTATCTGATCCACGCATGTGGCTCCATTCTGACATGGTCCCGACTCACAATGATCCACCTCTGAAGAGGCAAATGACAGATTCATGAACTATTATCTAATCATTCAACTATTCATGAAATGTAATGTTTTTATTAGATGTGTGTAAGCTGCACTTGAAGTCACTGGTTTACCTGTGTATCTCTTCCAGAAATCTTCCTGAAACACAACAGGAGAATTCTGTTAGATTTCCTTCAGCTCTTCTGCTATTTCTGTGCTATTGTTGGTTGTTTTGTTTCAAATTCAAACACAAACTTTCACTGACTCTGGATTGAGACTGATTCTGAATTACTGTATCTGAATTGAGACTGACTCTGATTTGAGACTGATTCTGAATAATCTGAATTAAGACTGACTCTGAATGAACTGAACTGAGACTGACTCTGATTTGAGACTGATTCTGAATTATCTGAATTGAGACAGGCTCTGAATGATCTGAATTGAGACTGACTCTGGATTATCTGAACTGAGAATGACTCTGAATGATCAAAACTGAGACTTATTTTGAATTAAGACTGGCTCTGAATTCTCTGAATTGAGACTGACTCTGATTTGAGACTGATTCTGAATAATCTGAATTAAGACTGACTCTGAATGAACTGAACTGAGACTGACTCTGATTTGAGACTGACTCTGATTTGAGACTGATTCTGAATAATCTGAATTAAGACTGACTCTGAATGAACTGAACTGAGACTGACTCTGATTTGAGACTGATTCTGAATGATCTGAATTGAGACTGACTCTAGATTATCTGAACTGAGAATGACTCTGAATTGAGACTGACTCTGAATTATCTGAATTAAGATTGACTCTGAATGATCTGAACTGAGACTGATTTTGAATTATCTGAATTTGGACTGGCTCTGAATTATTTGAATTGTGACTGATTCTGAATTATCTGAATTGAGACTGGCTCTGAATTATCTGAATTGAGACTGATTCTGAATTAAGACTGACTCTGAATGAACTGAACTGAGACTGACTCTGATTTGAGACTGATTCTGAATTATCTGAATTGAGACAGGCTCTGAATGATCTGAATTGAGACTGACTCTGGATTATCTGAACTGAGAATGACTCTGAATGATCAAAACTGAGACTTATTTTGAATTAAGACTGGCTCTGAATTCTCTGAACTGAGCCTGACTCTGAATTGAGACTGGATCAGAATGATTTGATTTGAAACTGATTCTAAATTATCTGATTCTAAATTATCTGACTGACTCTTCAGTGATCTGAATTGAGACTGATTCTGAATTATCTAAAATGAGACAGATTCTGAATTATCTGAATTTGGACTGACTCGGAATGATCTGAATTGAGACTGACTCTGAATCATCTGAATTGAGACTGACTGTAAATTATCTGAATTAAGACTGATTCTGAAGTATCTGAATTGAGACTGACTCTGAATTGAGACTGACTGTAAATTATCTGAATTAAGACTGACTCTGGAGTATCTGAATTTAGACTGACTGTAAATTATTTGAATTGAGACTGACTCTGAATTGAGACTGACTCTGAATTAAGAACTAACTCTGAGCAGATCTTTCTCAATGTCTTGCTCTCCTCACCAGTTGTTCAGGGACAGTGAAGATCTCTCTGGCCTCCTCATAAGAGCAGGTCTCCTCAAGACACTCTCTCTCCAGATTGCCCAGCTTCAGCTCCTCCAGGAAGAAGTTTGCCCGTCTGACACGATGCGTTAATGCCTGGTTTGCCTCAGAGTGACTGATAAAGACTGCAGATGATGAAGAGACCAAGAGTTAATGTCCAGCAGACCGTGAGTGAGCCTGAATACCGTTCCAGTCTCTGGTTTAACATGTAAACATGGATGAGAAACACAGCTGATCTCACGAACACAGACTCAGACTGTCTGATTCTCTGTTTTTAAGATCTCAGCACTCACCTGAAGGAAGCCCAAAGCTCTCTGGGACAGTGATCAGCGTTAGGATCATGAGGCAGAGCTTCATTCTGTTCAGGTTGGACTCCATGATGTTTTAGTTTTAGGATCGAAGTCCGAGCTCATCGGCTGTGGTCTGGACACACGCTGGGCAAAGGGACAGCAGATTGCTCAATACTGTGAGACTGAAGCGGCTCTTTAAATCACCAGCAGATGGAGCCACTGATACAGAGACTAAAGAACAGCCATTCACTTCATTCATGCAAGAGCTGACATTATTTCAGCAAATTAGAAGGTAAAGTGAGATCAAACTAGACACAAACATTCAGCTGTTACTCTTAAGTTGATGCAAACAGAAATGCCTGTCAGTATTTTAATATATTTATTCTTCTTCTTGTCAATGTTCTGCTGTTAATTCAGCACAAACTGCTTTAACATTTAGACTCCATTCCTACTTTATACAGTAGAGGATCAATTCAGTTAAATTCAGATTTTTCAGTTTCTTGCGTGCACTTGATTTTGGATTTTAGAAACTATATGCCTTTTAAGAAATAGCTCATGCAAAAATGCTAATTGTGTCATCACTTACTCCCCAGGGTTTCTGCAGGTCTTAAAAAGTCTTAATTCTTCCACAAATTAAAGCTTTAAAAGCTCTTAAATTCATAAAGTCACAGCATTATGTGTGTGACATTATCAGTGTTGCATACACTTCAGAAAATGAATAGTATTTTTCATGATGTAGCCTAATACATTGATTGGAGGTGCAAAATGAAGATATAAAAGTCTTGTTTTGAGAAATGAATTAAAATTAAACTATTTAATGCTTAAACAACAACAAATATCTGCCAGTGAGAAATAAAAGCTTGTTTTAATTTTGAATGAAATTGATTTCTCAGAGTCCATTGGCAGTTGTTTGTTCTTGTTTAAATTATAAGCTCACTTCATTTTGATCAATTTCTTTAAAACAGGACGACTTATCTTCTGTGATTTTGATTCTTCAGTAAATGACAGAAATACTGAGGAAGAATCAGAAGGATTCTTCCTAAATTCTAGTGTTTTGGAGCAGATATATAAGCTGTTTTTTGTGTGGAAATTAATTCAAAAGTAACAGAGATCTGTTGAAAGTTGGATCTTCAAAAGTGTTGCTAATACAACTCATTGTGTTCTCTCTTAATAACATTCAGAGAACATACTGGTGTGTTGTGTTCCTTTCAATTTATTCCTTACATTTTCTGTCTTGATTTCTGATTTTTCAAATCAGAAAGTTAAATCTTAAATTTACCTTCACAAAACCTGCAGTAACCCTTCTCCCCCTCATGTTGCTCCAAACCTTCATGACTTTTTATGATTTTTTTTTGTCCAAATAATGAATGTCAATGGGGTACAATGTTGTTTGGTTTCCAGTGTTTTTCAAAATATCTTCATGTGTGTTTCAGCAGAAGAAAGAAAGTCATACAGCAGAAACACGAGAGTGAGTAAATGATGACAGAATGATCATTTTCAGGTGAACCCTTCCTTTAAACATAAAGTTTTCTTTTGACTTTAATTGGTGAACATTCAAACGGTGTTCCCCTTCTGACAGCACAGTAGCGTTTGCATAATGA
>JAFVLL020000360.1:89659-119659 GCA_021397915.2 Tor tambroides
AACATTTTCAGCACATTTTCATTTTTGTCAGAGCTTTTGCTTTTAATGCTCTCACATCATCATCATCATCATCATCAGCTGAAGGTGATTCAGTGAGTCTCGAGTCATTCAGAAACACACCTCCACAGTTAGTGTTGGTCAGGATCCCCCCCGTCGCGTCATTGTGAAAGCTGTAGGCCAGGTAGAAGAGGCTGCTGAGAGCTCCTGAACACAAACACACCGTCAGAGGAGCATCATGGGTAGTTTTGTTTGTGATCGTCTGGGGTTTTCTAACCTTTGGTGTAGCAGGTGAGTCCCAGAGCCTCCACAGCGCTCTGATGAACCTTTAGACGCTCCTCAGATGATGCTGGAAACCTGCAGAACAAACCGGCGTCTCATTACAGTCTCATCAGATACTGGAGTCAGTCTCAGATTGCAGATTTTGACACTTAATGTTTAGTGTAAAAACAGTGAGTTTTATTTTTTTTGTATTTCTATTTAGTTTTCATTAAATTTTGAGTTTTAGTCATTTTGTTATGTGCTTTTGTTATTTGTATTAGTTTTTTCTATATTTCTATTTAGTTTTCATTCCATTTTGTCAGTTTTAGTAATTTTGTAATGGGCTTTTGGTATTTTTTATTAGTTTTTTATATTTCTGTTTAGTTTTCATTCAATTTTACGTCAGCATTTCCCAGCAGCTTTACAGTGACTCACACACACGAATCTGTCGTCATTTAATTCACTACAGTAATGAGACTTCAGTATCGCAGTAATAAAAGTTTAGGGCAGGGGCCTCCAGGACTGAGTTTGGACCCCGGTTTAGGGTTAAATGCTTAATTTCGGTATTATTTATATACTTTGACATTTTTTATTAATATTTTGGATTAGTTTTTATTTTTCAGTTTTCATTTTAATTTTAGTTTATGTTTTTGTCATTTTTATTAGCTTTTGTTTTTTCTATATTTCTGTTTAGTTTTCATTCAATTTTATGTCAGTTTTAGTAATTTTGTTGTGATTTTGTTATTTTTTAGTTTTTTTTCTATATCTCTATTTATTTTTCATTAAATTTTACTTATATGTGCTTTTGTCTTTTTTATTAGATTTTATTTTTTATTTCCTATTTCTGTTTAGTTTTTTTTTTTTCAGTTTCAGCAATATTATGTGCTTTTAGTTTCATTTTTCCAGTTTTAGCAATTTTATGTGCTTTTGCCGTTTTATTTTATGTTTTATATATTTCTGTTTAGTTTTAATTAAAATTTCATTTCAGTTTTAATAACTTTAGCACTTCAACTTGAAGTTGTTTATTCCAGTTAATTGCCGAAGCAGCATTATATTTCTGTATATTTCTTTATATTTCTAATCACTCTGTCTGTCCTGCATGCAGTAAATGCCACATTTCTCAGTATGATCGGTTCTGCTGGAGATCTGTTTTACTGCGTGACTCAAACTAAACCTGCGTCAGCAGCTCTTTCTGTGGTGGTGTGCTGATCGCTCTAGACCAGCAGGTTTAAGGTATGTTACCCTGATGATAGTGCACTGATCCCTGTGGATCTGTCCAGAACTTCAGCTTATCATGCAGAATCAGGTTCCCCACCACAGGAGCGCTGGTTCTGATGGATCCGGCGGAGCGTCCGCTGCCAGCTGCGGAGGAATCACACACATCAGGATTAGTGAACAGCAGTGTCTCGGGTTCTAGGGTGAGTGGATATCCGGGGCTTAGCCCAGAGACATTGATGCATGTATCAGAATGCATGGATACACTTCAAATAAAATAGGCTATGTTGAAAAGTAACACTGGCTAAGTGGCTTACATTTTTTTTAAAGATACAAGTATAATTAATTACAATTTGCACTTTCAAAATGCATAAATAATATTATAAGATTAATGTTTTAAATATAAAATTTAGAACAGGAAATATGAAATAATAGAAAAAAATCAAATTATACTTTTAAAAATGAGACTAAAATGACCAGTAGGGGGCAGCAAGCCACTGTCTCAATGACTGAGTGGTTGAGTCATTTATTCAATTGATTCCTTCAAAACAGCTGATTCATTCAGAAACAAAGTAAGGAACTGTTTTTATGAACGAGTCAGAGAATCACTGATTCAAGGCGTTCAAAAAAGGCAAATTCATTCAGTAAGGAAACACTGCTGTGGCTTTGTTTAGAACCATTTTCACCAGAGCACAAAGGCAATTTTTCTCTACTATTTAAATCACTTATTAACTTCTTGTTTATTGAATTTTGTTGCCTTGACTCTTAGTAAAGTCTGGCACAGACCATGCTAAATGCTAACCTTTGAATCTCTTCATATAATCGCTCTAAATGCGTGTCCTAGTTTGCGCATATAATACTATGATTAAAAATCTATATCTGTGGCCCTGGAGCACAAAAGCAGTCTTCAGTAGCACAGGTATATTTGTAGCAATAGCCAACAATACATTGTATGGGTCAAAATTATCAATTTTTCTTTTATGCCAAAAATCATTAGGATATTAAGATCATGTTCCATGAAGATATTTTGTAAATTTCCTACCGTAAATATATCAAAACTTAATTTTTGATTAGTAATATGCATTGCTAAGAACTTCATTTGAACAACTTTAAAGGAGATTTTCTCAATATTTAGATTTTTTTGCTCCCTCAGATTCCAGATTTTCAAATATTGTCCTATCCTAACAAACCATACATCAATGGAAAGATTATTTATTCAGCTTTCAGATGATGTAGAAATCTCAATTTAAAAAAACTGACCCTTATGACTTATGCTTTTGTGCTCCAGGGTCACATTTGTTGCTATACAGTAACAATAATCTAATTTTGACAGATGGTGAGATCGGTATTATGAATTTATAGGCTACAGTAAGTTACAGATACCTGAAGCAGCTGCATTTTGCTGTTTAAGTGCTGGTTAAATTGAATTATGATGTGCATGAAAACACAAATTTTGATGACATATAAAAGACACAAGATATATAAAACATGCGGGGCTTTACTGACCTGTGCTGGACAGGCTGAGGATGCTGGAGGGGTGTGTGTCCCGCCGGATCCAGCCGCTGAAGTCCCTCCGGAGGTCCGGGGTGTTGTAGTACCAGTGGACAGGCATGGACATGGCATCCGCCGCACACATTCCCCACAGCCTCACTCATCTAACACACATTTACCACGGTAAAACACATTACCTACATCACACACTCTCCTAACATAATACATAAATAACAGACATTGTAAAAAATAATGCATATTGTGATAAAATTCTATGCATAAAATTATATATATATATATATATATATATATATAATATATATATAGCCTATATATAAAACAACATATAAAAATATAATTAACAAGTCAATTCACATTTCTTTTTATAGCTCATCTGTTTCAAAGCAGCTTCACTATAATAAACAGGTAACTCTTCGATTATGATTAATAACAAGAACTAAAGCCAAGTACAGATTTAAAACACAAACACACACTGGACATGATGAATATGAATGAATGGATGCTGTTCTTACTGTAAATAATGAGATCCGCAACTCACAGTCTTACTGTACAACATTGTTACAAAACCTCACCGGAAGTACATGATACATAACATGCAACATCACGTCACGTGATGCCATATAAACGTGCGCTTTATGCATATTAACAAAAAATCGGCTCTGTTTACTGTGTTAATGAAATAAAATAAACTTGCAGCGACTTTCACATGCGATGTTACACAACAGACATTCAAAGACGAACGCCGAATCACTGATGGATAGAGAAATAATCTAACGTGTTATATTTACACACAAACCGCGCTTTACCAGCAATACTTTTCGATTAAATGATGACGTACTGTGTCGAAAACAGTAATGAAAGACCTCCGATGCGATGACTGTGAGAATATATCGATGATCGATTGTTTTTGACTTTTACTGGAACCAAAACATTGGGGAAACCCGGTTCATTTAGCGAATCGGTTCGTTCGGACAGTGTGTTCTGATTCACCAACAAATGACTCACTAAGTCATTTGAGTCATCATTCAAACAAACTTTTCGAATAGAAGTAAAATACACTTAGTTCAATAATTCATTCACCATATTATTAGTTAGGATAAAATGTTGTGTTGTTTATGGTTCTCTGTAATGCGGGACTGATTCACAAACGCTTCGGTTCGACTGAATGAACGATTCACGCGATTCGGACACTTGCGGTTGATTCTCCTTTGATGTCGCGTTCTTTCATTCACTCTGCTGAGTCGTTTAAGTAATAAATGTCACATTTTCATTCAGTTTGCGTGACTGTTTAAGTGATGTTTGTTATCTTTTGCACATCATGTTTCTACTCAACGTCTTTGTGAGATAATAGAGTAGTTTTGTTGATCTGCAGCTCATATCAGCACTTCTGAGGCTCACAGCGAGATGATGGAGTGTGAAACTGGTAGGTCTGTCATATGATGAAGTATTATTTTATTTATCCTATAGAAAACAGTTGTAGAAATAGTTTGAACATTATACAATCTGCTTTGATACTAAGTTGCTCTTTCAAGCCACATGGCCGTCAGACTGGCTCTTTTGATAAGAATAATGAGATCTTTGGATGAAAACTGAGCTGTGAGAGAGAGATGGTCAGATGTTCTGCAGGAATCTTTGGCTTCTGGAGCTCCTGAGACAGAGAAGATCTGATGAATGATGAGTGATCAGATATTCATTATGATCAGTCTGTCATATCTGATGAGTGATCAGAAGATGATGCTGTGTTTCAGAGCAAGCGAGGAGCTTCTGGGAGCAGGTGGATGTTGATGAAGTGTTTGACGATCTGCTGGAGTGTCTTCAACACTTAAGAGATGCAATAAGATGCAACACTGCTACTGATAGAGGTACACTCACTCACACACTCACACACTCACACACACACACACACACACACACTCACTCTCACACTCACATACTCACATACACACACACACACACACACACACACACACACACTCACACACACTTGTTTTGCTATCCTCGTGGGGACTCTCATAGGCGTAACATTGTTCTGCTGTACAGACCGTATTTTCTATCGTCCTACACCAACCCTACACCTAAACCTACCCCTTACAGGAAAATTTCTGCATTTTTACATTTTCAAAAAACTTCATTCTGTGTGATTTATAAGCTTGTTTACCCGTGGAGACCTCAATTTAGGTCCCCACCGTGACACAAGTCCCCATGAGGCTGTGTGTATTCAGGTCTAAGTCCCCACCAGGATATAAATTTCAGAAACTTCCCGGGTGTATTAAATGTCACAGATGTACACTGACGTTCAAATTTTGAGATCAGTAAGATTTTTAATTTTTTTGAAGAAGTTGTTTCTTATGCTCATCAAGGCTGTATCTATTTGAGCAAAAATACAGAAAAAAATAATTTTGTGAATTGTTATTGCAATTTAAAATAACAGTTTTCTATGTGAATATCTGTTAAAATGTAATGTATTTCTGTGATCTGCAGCTGTATTTTCAGCATCATTACTCCAGTCTTCAGTGTCACGTGATCTTCAGAAATCATTCTAATATGCTGATTTATAATCAGTGTTTGAAACTTTTGTGCTGCTTAATATTTTTTGGGACCTGTGATACTTTTTTCAGGATTCTTTGTTAAATAAAATGTAAAAAATAACAGTGTTTATTCAAAATAGAAATTTTGTGTTACAGTATACACTACTATTCAAAAGTTTGGGGTCAGTAATAATTGATAATAAATCAGCATATTAGAATGATTTCTGAAGATCATGTGACACTGAAGACTGGAGTAATGATGAAAATACAGCTGTAATCACAGGGATAATTTCTATTTTAAAGTATATTAAAACAGGAAACCAATATTAGAGATTGCAATAATATTTCACAATATTACAGATTTTCTGTATTTTTGATCAAATAAATACAGCTTTGATGAGCACAAGAGAATCTTTAAAAAACATTAAAAGTCTTACTGATCCCATTTGAATGGCAGTGCATATTTACTGAGTAATGCACTATTTTGTAGATATTTTCAGAATATTTGAGATTCAGAGCCAAATTACAGGAGGGTAAAAATAGCATCATTATGTTATTTTTACACAGAGATTGGTTGCTCTATTAGTAAAATCTGCTGACTTTAGCAATCTTTGTTACAGTATATCACAATGGTAACAGTTCAAAAATGGTATAAAAAAAAAAGCACTTTAGTTGTTTCTCCAAAGTTTGCATGCCAGTAATTCAAGACATATTAAAGATATCTTAATGCCCTTTTAGACTTTGTGTCTTAATAAACCTTTCTTCTGGTATGTTCATTTTTAAGGCCCTGTAATGTTCAGTTCCAAAGATATAGGGATCTCAATATGGCTCCAGGAGTAAATTGTTAAATTGTACACATTTTCAGTGGTCAAAAACCAAATGTGGGTCACGTTGCATTCGGCTGATACTTCTTTTAGAGAGGAATGTCTGAAGAACAAATAATGCTGGAACTAGATATGCATCTTGTGTTCTTCTTTAAAATAACTGCATTGAACATACCTGTCTCAGTGCCATAAATATTATTATTTTTTAAGTTTGCATGCATGTAACTCAAGAAGTATTAAAGGTATCTCAATATGATTTTAGATTCTGGTTCTTAATAAACTTTTCTTTTGGAATCTTCATTTTTAAGGACCTGTATTATTCAGTCCCAGAGATATGGGGATCTCAATGCAGCTCCGTATTCAGATTACTGAATATTACCTTCTTTCAGTGGTTAAAAATCAAATGTGGGTCACTTTGCATACAGCTGATATTTATTGTATTTAAAGAGGAATGTCTGAAGAATAAATAATGTTGAAACTAGAATTGTAACTTGTTTCCCTCTATCCAAACGATTGCATAGAACAGACATGTCTGAGAGCTAAAAATGCACTGAAATGGTCAAGCTGAATATGTCTATTCATAAGATTCTGTATGTGAATCGGTTCCAGCTGTTCATCATGTGATTGACTGATCTGTTTCAGAGTACGTTCAGGCCATGAGGATCATTCTGGAGTCTGAACTCCCTTCCCTCAGGAGCGAAGGCATTCAGGCGGTGCTGATTGATGAAGGTTTGTGCTGATGATCAATAACGTTGCTCATATTTCATATCATACGTGAGGAGTATTGCTGCTGTGTTTCAGACATACTGACAGTGACCGTATCAGAGTCTCAGTGTTCTCCGGAGAGCCTGAGGATTGGTGTGGAGACAGAGGACCTTCTGCAGAAGAACAGCTCACGGTCTGTCATTATTATCATTATTATAGTTATCATCAGGCACTTTACATGAAGAGGGCACTGTGTCCCATTACCTTATTAACTACTCAACTACTCACCTGCCTTAAAAAGTGGTTTTGAGGTGGTTCTGATCTTTTCAACTGCATTAAACAATTAAAATCATACAATTATGTCATAATATGATATGTGACCCTGGACTACAAAACCAGTCATAAGTGTCAATTTTTCAAAATTGAGATTTATACATCATCTGAACACTGGGTAAATAATCTTTCCATTGATGTATGGTTTGTTAGGATAGGACAATATTTGAAAATCTGGAATCTGAGGGTGCAAAAAAATCTAAATATTGAGAAAATCTCCTTTAAAGTTGTTCAAATGAAGTTCTTAGCAATGCATATTACTAATCAAAAATTAAGTTTTGATATATTTACAGTAGGAAATTTACAAAATATGTTCATGGAACATGATCTTTACTTAATATCCTAATGATTTTTGACATAAAAGAAAAATCAATAATTTTGACCCATACAATGTATTGTTGGCTATTGCTACAAATATACCTGTGCTACTGAAGACTGCTTTTGTGCTCCAGGCTCACATAATATATTTACCAGAAACACATCTGTAATTGTCTCACAAACATAGTTTCCCCCAACTGATGAATGTAAGATGTAGCGCACAGGAAGTGACCTCGTTTGAACCCTTCCTGCAGCTTCGAGGAGATAAAAACCTTTTCTTAAGATTTAACACTTTGTAGCATTGACTGTGTATGAGCTCAGACGTTTAACACTGTTAGCAGAGAGACTGTAGGAAAATGATCAAACAAATATTTATGTTTGATTTATAAGAGAATAACTATAAAACTGGCGCCTTGTTTATAAAGACGGCGTAGAACAATCTTAAATTTGAGCATACATTTACAATTCCTATGAACGATTTATAAAGCATATTTTAAGTATATGTGTGTGCATTTATATGAATATGAAAAGGGGTTTTCAAGCATCTAAACAATAAATGTTTAATACAAATTTTTTCATGCATTAGAATGTGTCATGTTTAATTTTATTTTACAGCGATTTTTATTTTATGGCTATCATACATTTTTACCATGATCTACACAAGACACTTACTCTAATGTCATTCAGTGTAACAAAAGTTCATATAACATAAACAAATTTAGAACAAGCATCATTAGATGACATTAAAAGGATCACAGATCAGGTCTAAAATACTAATTAACTGTCATTTTAAATATTTACCATCCTTTAAACCACTAGCTTTTACCCATTTGATGGCAAAAAGTTTAGTCATATAATAAAATTTAGTAAGTACAGGTCAGAATAAGTACATTGTTTCATTTTTACATAAATATATATGAGAATGGAACATTATTTCACTCATATTTCGACATTTTATTTTCTTAGAAAAGTTATTTGAAACATTAAACACTTAACTTGCATCACATCCAAAATAAAAGTATGCATTTACATAATATAAGTGAACTGCATAATATAAATACACGCACATTCATGTATATATTTAAGAAATATATGTAATATACAGTCAAACCAAAATTGACAAGAACTCAGAGTTAAACTGAGTCAGAACAAATTGATCTTGATAATGTCAGATAACTTTGATAGAAAGGTATGGAACAAAACACATTTTTGGTCCCAAATTTGTATCAGTTTTACTGGTAGTCCACTGTATGAAAAATTTTAGGGTATAATATGTCACAGTTTACTTTATTTTGCTATCCTCACTTACATAAATCAACTATAGTGTCCTGCACCCACTAGTAAAAAAATATCAAAAATTATATCTGCTGTCTGAATCATTTTTGGTTTGACTGTATATATTTATTTATAGTATAAATCATATAGAAATATCATTATTATCATATTATGTAAACACAAACTTTTATTTTGGATGCGCTTAATCATGATTAATCAATTTTACAGCCCTAAATGTGTTTTATAAACAAGGCCCCAGCAACACTTATTCTTGCTTATTGAAATAATCAAAAATTTAATTTGATTACCTTTTTTTAACTAGAAAATGGTGAGGGTTTTGGCTGTACGAGTCTCATTTTCTGCCTCGTATGTCTGTCAGACTCTGCAGAGACGTGGAGTCGAGCTCCAATCACAGCCAGACGTCTTCAGCGGGTCGAGCCGAGGCGGCGAGCGGCCCGGAGCTGCTGTCTCCGCTGAGCTTCTGTTCTGAAGAGCCCAAATCTCCAGTGCAGCTCTTCTTCCAGCCGCATGACTGCAGCGCCACGTGTGTTCCTCAGCTGCCCGCTCACGCTGACCGATTCCTGGGGCGCAACCCCCTGCGAGTGCCCATGCTGGTCCACTTCCAGCGCCACTGCGATCCGGGCACCGATTCTGACCCGCAGGACGCTGGTGTGCTTTATAAAGCGCCGTGTGGGCGAAGCCTGCGCTCCCTGGAGGAGGTAAGGTTTATTTATATAGCACATTTCACACACAATTTCATTCAAAGTGCTTTACATATAAAAGGAATAAAAATAACCATGAGAAATGTGACCCTGGACCACATAACCAGTCATAAAGGTTTATTTTTTGAAATTGAGATTTATACATCATCTGAATAAATAAGCTTTCCATTGATGTATGGTTGATGTATTTGGCTGAGATACAACTATTTGAAAATCTGGAATCTGAGGGTGGGAAAAAATCTAAATATTGAGAAAATCTCCTTTAAAGTTGTTCAAATGAAGTTATTAGCAAAGCATATTACTAATCAAAAATTAAGTTTTGATATATTTACAGTAGGAAATTTACAAAATATCTTCATGGAACATGATCTTAATATCCTAATGATTTTTGGCATAAAAGAAAAATGGATAATTTTGACCCATGCAATGTATTTTTGGCTATTGCTACAAATATACCCCAGCGACTTATGACTCTTATGACTTATGACTACTTATGTTTTGTGCTCCAGGGTCACAAATAATCACAACAATAAAACAAGAAATATAAAATATTATATAATGATTTAAAATTTGTTTTAAAATGAATTAACCCTTTAACTGCCGCTCCCATTTTTGAACATAGACATGAAAGTGCACTGTCCAAACTTAAATTGGTATAATTCATGAACGAATGCATTTTAGAATATGATTTTGATGTAGCATTTCCATGGTAATGCAATGTCTGATATTAAAATGGTTTTCACAGAATGAATTTTGAGATTTTAAGCTTTCAATTGACATACAGTGGTGGCCAAAATGATTAGAACAGCAGCTAAAACTGGTTTGAAGTCAGTTATTTCTATCTTTTGCTGTAGTGTGTCAGTAGGAAATATCAGTTTATATTTCCAAACACTGATTTAGCCATTAATTGTAATAATCCAGTGAGATGTTTGAGATCTGATCTGATCATCATCCAGTCTGTCTGGAATGACATGAAGAAACAGAACAAACTGAGACAGACTAAATCCAGAAGAACTGATGCTTCAAGAAACCTCCTGCAGAGCTCCTGAAAAACTATGAGCAAGTGCAGCTAGAGCAAAAGCTGCTTTAAACACAAAGATGCTCACACCAAATGATGATTTACTTTAGTTCATAGATAAAGAAAATCTATTTCTGACAGCATCCTCATTTTACAGCATTTTTACACAAGAGCCTAAAACTTTGAACAGTACTGTAGCTTTGCAGGAGGTTTCTTGAAGCATCTAAACAGCTGTGTTTTGAGTCTAGATTTAAATATTGCTACTGATTTAGCACATCTGATCTCTTCTGATCGAGGTGCTTCAGTTCCTGCTGCAGTCGGACAGCCTCGGTGTGCTGCAGCCGGAGAACTTCAGCTTCGACCCGCAGATCGCTCCAGAGCAGCAGGCGGTCGCTCCGGCTTCAGCGGCGCTGCTGTTCGAGCACGACTTCAGCCGCGGGATCGAGCCGGTTCCCGTTTCTCTGGTTAATGAGCTGGACGAGATGTGGCCCAAAGAGTTCCGCTACCGTAAAGAGCGCTGGCCGCACGGCTGCTTCCTCAGCGCCTCGCCGTTCTTCTCAGTGTGCTGCGACTGCACCGACGGCTGCACAGACGCCAGGAGCTGTGCATGTGTTCAGCAGACGCTCAGAGGAGCGGGACAGAGGCATGCGTACAGACACCAGCGGCTGAGCCAACCACTGAGCGCAGGGTGAGTCGAGATGAGCTCAATGCGTCATCTGTCATGTGATCTGTCACGTGTTTTGTCATGTGATCTGTCACGTGATTTGTCATGTGATCTTGATATTTCACGTGATCTGTCATGTGATTTGTCATGTGATCTGTCACGTGATTTGTCATGTGATCTTGATATTTCACGTGATCTGTCATGTGATTTGTCATGTATTCTGTCACGTGTTTTGTCATGTGATCTGTCACGTGATTTGTCATGTGATCTTGATATTTCACGTGATCTGTCATGTGATTTGTCATGTGATCTGTCACGTGATTTGTCATGTGATCTTGATATTTCACGTGATCTGTCATGTGATTTGTCATGTGACCTGTCACGTGTTTTGTCATGTGATCTGTCATGTGATTTGTCATGTGATCTTGATATTTCACGTGATCTGTCATGTGATTTGTCATGTGACCTGTCACGTGTTTTGTCATGTGATCTGTCACGTGATTTGTCATGTGATCTTGATATTTCACGTGATCTGTCACGTGTTTTGTCATGTGATCTGTCACGTGATTTGTCATGTGATCTTGATATTTCACGTGATCTGTCATGTGATTTGTCATGTGATCTGTCACGTGATTTGTCATGTGATCTTAGGTGCGTTCGACTTCATGCAGCACTTAGCAAACCGATCGGTGGCTGACTTGAAGCAGTGCATGCCGGTTAGAAATTTAGTCCGACTTGAACCGGCGCCGACGCCACGTCACTGTCACGTGTGGCATCAAAGTACCGCGATAGCGTTTCGAGAGCAGCCGGCTCCCTCAGCCGGAGCAATTTCTCCAGAGCGACTGCCGGAGCGCTGATGACGACACAGCTGTTTCACGATTGGCCAAATTCACCACATGACAACAACGACGTGTGTTTCTAACATCTTCAAATCCAATACTGCTCACAAATCTGTTTTTAGAATAGTAAAAGCTTTTTTTACTGTATAGTGGCAATGTTATATTGAGTCACATTTAATAAAAAACACTGATAAAAGCAAATATACCCCCACTTTATTGGTATTTAAATAGTATATGTTTTGTTGAACTTTATTCTTGAACAGACGGCCCTGTATTAAACAGTATATAAAAAGTGTTTCTGTTGCTCATGAAAACGTTTCTGAAACGTCTGTGTATTTGACAAATATTGCATTTTATTCACTTCATCTGTGATAGCGTATGCAAACACCGCGTGAGCGTCACTGACGGGAGCAGAAAGTGTCCGGCTTGAAGTGTCCGTTTTCAACTCCTCCCCTGACTGCAAGCGGCTACTCTCGTTGATCGCCGTCTGTAGCCGTGCTTCAAGTCGAACGCACCTCTTGATATTTCATGTGATCTGTCGTGATTTGTCACGTAATTTGTCACGTGATTTATGTGATCTGTCGTGATTTGTCACGTGATTTGTCATGTGATCTTGATATTTCACATGACCTGTCACGTGACCTGTCATGTGATTTGTCACCTGTTTTGTCATGTGATTTGTCACGTGATCTGTCATGTGATTTGTTACATGACCTGTCGTGTGATTTGTCGTGTGATTTGTCACGTGTTTTGTCATGTGATTTGTCACGTGATCTGTCATGTGATTTGTCACCTGATCTGTCACATGATCTTGAAATTTCACGACCTGTCACGTTTTGTCATGTGATTTGTCACGTGATCTGTCACGTGATTTGTCACGTGATCTGTCATGTGATTTGTCACGTGATCTGTCATGTGATTTGTTACATGACCTGTCGTGTGATTTGTCGTGTGATTTGTCACGTGTTTTGTCATGTGATTTGTCACGTGATCTGTCATGTGATTTGTCACCTGATCTGTCACATGATCTTGAAATTTCACGACCTGTCACGTTTTGTCATGTGATTTGTCACGTGATCTGTCATGTGATTTGTCACGTGATCTGTCATGTGATTTGTCACGTGATCTGTCATGTGATTTGTTACGTGATCTGTCATGTGATTTGTCATGTGATCTTGATATTTCACATGACCTGTCACGTGATCTGTCATGTGATTTGTCACGTGTTTTGTCATGTGATTTGTCACGTGATCTGTCATGTGATTTGTCACCTGATCTGTCACATGATCTTGAAATTTCACATGACCTGTCACGTGATCTGTCATGTGATTTGTCATGTGATCTTGATATTTCACATGACCTGTCACGTGTTTTGTCATGTGATTTGTCACGTGATCTGTCACATGATCTTGAAATTTCACATGACCTGTCACGTGATCTGTCATGTGATTTGTCATGTGATCTTGATATTTCACATGACCTGTCACGTGTTTTGTCATGTGATTTGTCACCTGATCTGTCACATGATCTTGAAATTTCACATGACCTGTCACGTGTTTTGTCATGTGATTTGTCACGTGATCTGTCATATGATTTGTCACGTGATCTGTCACGTGATCTGTCATGCGATTTGTCACGTGATCTGTTGTGATCTTTTGTGATTTGTTGACCTGTCACGTGATTTGTCATGTGAATCATTGATCTGTCAGGTTGTTTGAGTGCGGCCCGTGGTGCGGCTGTGAGAGGAGCCGCTGTCAGAACCGCGTGGTGCAGAAGGGGCTGCGCGTGCGGCTGCAGGTGTTTCGTACGCTGGAGAGCGGCTGGGCCGTACGCTGCAGAGACGACCTCGACAAGGGAACCTTCGTCTGCATTTACGCAGGTCCACAGACGCAGAACACTAAAACCAGAATAAAACACGTTCACTACTTTAAATAAAATATATATCTGAGCTATCGTTAACTAAAAATAAAATCAGAGAAAAAAAACATTTTCATTACTTAAAATAAAATATAAATCATAGTTACTTTTTCATTACTTAAAATATAAATCAGGGTTTGTATCATTACTCATGAAAGCCAGGTTCTGCTACGGAATTTTAGCAAAAGGTAATTGTGACTTTTTATCTCACACTTTTAAAACGTTTCAAGAATCCTGAGTTTACATTTTACAGTTTTGTTTTCTTTGTTTCTGCCATGGAATAAAAAATAAAAAGGCTTTTTTTAATACAGAAAGGCTTCCGTATTAGCTAAAACTAAAAACATTTTCATTATATATCAGGGTTGTTGTCGTTAACTAAAACCATGCAAAACATTTGCATTACTTGAAATAAAATGAATATCAACTGAAATAAAACCAAATATAAAGAACTTTAACTTATTTTCAGCTAGTTGCCAAGGCCACATTTCTCATTTTTTTAGTTTTAGTTTAAAAGTAGTTTAAAGTTAAAACTTAATGTGTGTGTGTATATTTATTTATTTATACAGTCATACCAAAAATGATTCAGACAGCAGATATCATTTTTGATATTTTTTTTACTAGTGGGTGCAGGACACTATAGTTGATTTATGTAAGTGATGATAGCAAAATAAAGTAAACTGTGACATATTACACCCAAAAATATTTCATACAGTGATACTGGTAAAAATTTGGGACCAAAAATTAGATTTGGCACTTTGACCTGAGCATGTTTTGTTCCATAGCTTTCTATCAAAGTTATCTGACATTATCAAGATCAATTTGTTCTGACTCAGTTTAACTCTTGAGTTCTTCTCATATTTTATTACCATTTTCTAAACTATAGTGAATAAACTGTGATAATGTGAGAAATGCTGAAGGTGTCTGAATAAATTTTGGTTTGACTGTATATATTTATATAGATAATTTTAATTAACTAATTAATTCAAAATATGAACAAAAATTCTAATCGTATCTCAGTGAAACTAAAAGAACATTGTTCAGAAGAACTGGTCTGCTCTGTATTGGTGTCAGTCAGTTCTGATGCAGTAATGCTGTTGTGTCTGATTCTCAGGCGTGGTTCTCCGGCTTCAGCAGAGCGAGGAGGAGCCGCTGGATCCCCGCAGTCGAGAGCCGCCTGTGTCTGATGATGAGGTGGAGGTGGTGGAGGAGTGGACGCTGCCCGCCGGACCGAAGGAGACGCTGGAGCCGCTGGACTGCTCTCCACCGCTGTATGTGCCTGTGATCCAGAGTCCACTCGCTCAGATCAAGGTCAGTGACCCGCCTACAGGTGACCTTTGACCTGGTGCTCAGTGTGGATAAAGCATGAATGTGGTTTCTCGTGGTGTTTCAGGATCAGCAGCAGATCAGCGTTTCGTCGCTGGACTGCAGTGAGAACGGTACGATCATCAAACACATCCAGTGCTCTCAGAGCCAGATCGGGACAGCTGTGTGTGTTTCAGGGCTTAATTTGTGCCGGAACAAGTCGGATCCAGCACATCATTTTGGCAGATCCCCCTCCTCATGCGCCAATGGAAAATGATCATGCTGACCTATAGCATGCATATGATATATGTGAGCATGGATCATAAAACCAGTCATAAGGGTCAATTTTTTTAAATTGAAATTTCTACAGCATCTTTCCATTGATGTATGGTTTGTTAGGATAGGACAATATTTGAAAATCTGGAATCTGAGGGTGCAAAAAAATCAAAATATTGAGAAAATCACCTTTAAAGTTGTTCAAATGAAGTTCTTAGCAATGCATATTACTAATCAAAAATTAAGTTTTGATATATTTACGGTAGGAAATTTACAAAATATCTTCATGGAACATGATCTTAATATCCTAATGATTTTTGGCATAAAAGAAAAATGGATAATTTTGACCCATACAATGTATTTTTGGCTATTGCTACAAATATACCCCAGCGACTTAAGACTGCTTTTGTGCTGCAGGGTCACATATTTCATGAAAAAACTTTGATTATGAGCTTGCTTGCCGCACATCTACATATGAAATAATGAACTTGAGCATGCAAATACTGGTGTGTTTGTAGGGAATGAGGCGTGTGAGGAGATCGTGAGTAAGAAGCCCAGACTGACCGAATCAAACGGACACAGCGCTGAGATCTCCACACACTCTCAGCACAAACACAGACATGAGCAGATGTATTACCTGGACGCCTCGAAAGAGGGAAATGTGGCCCGATTCATCAACGTAAGTGTAAAAAAAAAAAAAAAAAAAAAGGGTGTGTGTATATATATATATATATATATATATATATATATATATATATATACAGTAGTCAACATTTTTATATATATATATGGGTTATTATTGTTAACCAAAAATAAAATCATAAATGCCTTTTTTGACATGGAATGAAAAAATAAAAATAAAGAAGGTAACTAACTTTTTATCTGAAAATTTGGATTACTAATTCGTTACTAATCCTAATTTATCTTTTCAGAATTCTCAGAGTTTAAATCTCACAAATATCTCAAAAATTCTGAAAATAGTCTGAGTTGTGAGATATAAATTCAGAATTGTGAGGAAAAATACGGAAGCGTACTGCATTCACTTGAGGAAAAAATATCTGCTCTGTTTTTCTGAATTAACGACTTAATTATCTCAGAATTACGAGATAATTTTTCATGAAAAAAAAGTTTTTGCTCTGTTTTTCTGAATTAACGACTTAATTATCTCAGAAGAAGATAATTCAGAAAAACAGAGCAGATATTTTTTCCTCAAGTGAATGCAATACGCTTCCGTACATATTAACCAAAACTAAAACCATATAAAAACATTTTCATTACTTGAAATAAAATATAAATCAGGATTATGACATATATTATTATATATAATAATGGGACCCAAATAAATATTAAAAAACCCAAACTAAATAAAAAAAAATAATAATAATTTGCCAAGGCAACATTTCTCATTTTCTTTCCTGACTGCTAAAATAACTAAAACTAAAACTTTATAAATACTACATATTTTAAAATAAACCAATAAAATGTCAAAAACACATGACAGAATTACTATTGAATCAATCCTTCATGTCTTTATGGATCTGGAGCATAAGAACTGTGCCAGTAATAGCAGTATGTGCATATTTAATCATTGATGATTGATTGATTTGATTGATTGATTTGATTGATTGATTGATTGATTGATTGATTTGATTGATTGATTGATTGATTGATTGATTGATTGATTTGATTGATTGATTGATTGATTGATTGATGATTGATTGATTGATGATTGATTGATTGATGATTGATTTGATTGATTGATTGATTTGATTGATTGATTTGATTGATTTGATTGATTGATTGATTGATGATTGATTGATTGATAATTGATTGATTGATTGATTGATGGATTGATTGATTGACTGCAGCACAGCTGTGAGCCGAACCTCTTCATCCAGAACGTCTTCACAGACACACACGACCCACAGTTCCCGCTCATCGCCTTCTTCACCAGCAGGTGAGGATCCTGCAGAATCACCCACACAATCAAACACAGCTCTCCGTTAATGTGTCTGCTTCGCTCCTCAGGTCCATTAAAGCAGGAACTGAACTGACCTGGAGCTGCTCGTCCACGGGAAGAGGAAGTGAGCGTGATCATGTGACAGGAACTGACCTGACCTGGACCTGCTCGTCCACAGGAAGAGGAAGTGAGCGTGATCATGTGACGCTCTGGTCTGATTGAGTCTGTAGAGTCTCTGAGGTTTGTGTTTCTGTCAGCGGCTCTGAGACTCTGCTGTATGTGTTTGATGCACAGAAACACTCCGTGAACATTCATGAGAACATGCTGCTGTTCAGCACTGCGTTCAGACGCTTCTGGTTCATACTCTAATGACTGCAAAGACTTCATTAAAATTAGAATTCCAGAGCTAAGTGTTTGGGGAAGTTCTATTCATGATAAATAAAATATTTAGATAAATAAAATACTTATGCCCAAGGTTTTTATTAACTTTGTCCATGTTTTGTAAGACTGGAAATAATGCTTCTTCAAAGAAAAAACTCTTAAAACTCTTAAAAATAAAGCTTTATTGTTTCATGAAGAACCTTTAAAGAGATACTTCACCCAAAAATGAAAATTCTGTCATTAATTTCTCACCCTCATGTCCTGTAAGACCTTTATCTTCAGAACACAGATTAAGATATTTTTGATGAAATCCGAGAGCTCTCTGAATTTTAATTTTTGGGTGGACTATCCCTTTAACACTGATGGAACCTTTCCATTAGACTGAAGGTTCTTTATAGCAGGAAAACGTTCTTTAGATTTTATTACAATGTTCTTCACTCTAAGAAACAATGGTTCTTTTAGTATATATACAGTGCCTTTCAGAAGTATTCAAACCCCTTCATTTTTTCATGTTTTGTTATGTTGCAGCTTTGTTAAACTGCATTAAATTACTTTTTTTTCCACATCAATCTACACTCCATACACCATAACAGCAAAGCAAAAACAGAACTGTCACAACTTTGTAAATTTATAAAAAATTAAAAATCTGAAATAAGAATGTTGCATAAGTATTCAAACCCTTAACTCAGTACTTAGCTGAAGCAGCTTTATAGCCTCAAGTCTTTTTTGTTTGATGCGACAAGCTTTGCTCATCAGCATTTGGCAATTATCTGCCATTCTTCTCCTCATCTGTTCACCTCTCAAGCTCTGTCGGGTTGGATGGGTGGATGGGACAGACACACATTTTCAGGTTTCTCCAGAAATATTTGATTGGGTTCAATCCCAGGCTGTGGCTGGGCCACTCAAGGACATTCACAGAGTTGTCTATAAGCCACTCTTGCTGTGTGTTTAGGGTCATTGTCCTGTTGGAAGGTGAGCCTTCTGCCCAGTCTGAGGTTCTGAATGCTCTGGACTGGGTTTTCATTAAGGCTATCTCTATATTTTGGTGATCTGAGCTTTTCTTCTACTCTGATGAGTCCCTCAGTCCCTGCTGCTGAAAAACAGTCTCACAGCATGAGGCCGCTACCAACATGCTTTACTTTTGGGATGGTACTCTGCAGGTGATGAGCAGAGCTGGTTTCCTTCAAACTGAATTGCAGTTCATTAAACCAGAGAATCTTGTTTCTCAGAGTCTGAGGGTCCTTTAGGTACTTTTTTGCAAATTCCAAGTGTGTTTTCTTGTGTCTTCACTGAGGAGAGGATTGCATCTGGCCACACCAGCATAAAGCCCTGATCGGTGGAGTGTTGCAGTGATGTTTGTCCTTCTGTAGGTTTCTCCTACCTCCACATATGATTGTGGAGCTCAAATAGAGTGACCATCAGCTTCTTGGTCACCAGTCTAGACAAGACCCTTCTCCATGAATTGCTCAGTTTGTCCAGGAGGCCAGCTTTAGGAAGAGTCCTGGTTGTTCAAAACTTCTTCCATTAAGGGTAATGGAGAGTACATGCTTCTGTGAACCTTCAATGCAGAAGAATTTTTTTTCTGAACTCTTCCCCAGATGTGTGGTTTGATGCAATCCTGTTTCTGAGCTCTACAGGCAGTTTGTTTGACCCCAGGGCTTGGTTTTTGCTCTGATCTGCATTTCAGCTGTTAGACCTTTTATTAAGATGTGTGCCTTTCCAAATCATATCCATTCAATTGAATTTGCCAAAGGTTAACTTCACTTGAAGTGCAGTAACATCTATAAGCAATATGAATGCTCCTGAGATAAATTTCAACTGTCCCAGATAAGGGTATGATTACTTATGCAATGGAATCATTTATGTTTTTTATGTATAATAAATTTGCAAAGATGTTAAAAACCTGTTATTTGCTTTGTCATTATGGTGTGTGGAGTGTAGATTGTTGTGGGAAAAAAAGTAATTTAAAGCGGTTTAACGTAAGGCTGCAACATAAAACGTAAAAAAAAAAATGAAGGGGTTTGAATACTTCTGCAAAGCACTTTATATATATATATATAGAGAGAGAGAGAGAGAGAGAGAGAGAGAGACACACACACAGTATATAGCTTTAAAAGCATTTAAATGATATATTTTGTCCTAAATATTTCAATCCAAGAAAATGTGTTCATATCACATTTGAAAAAAAAAAAAAAACCTTTGCTTTTAACACAATAAAACCCAGCTAGAAACATGCTGTACAATGTTCCAAAAATAAGTAACAGTAAACAGTAGATTATTAATCTAGTTTTAAGCTCTAGGCTATCCATATTTGCTTTTAGCCTACCTTAATATACAAAACACACATTCTTGGTACTTTGAAGTATATTTTGGTATACAAAGGTTGAAAGTTTTTTACTGAGCTTCAGTTATTAACATTAATATAAAGGTTCACGAGTTCTTAGAAACTGCAAATAGTTTGTTTTGAAAGTTTCACAAGCTTGAGCACCGAGTATCTGCTCAGAGTTCATCTTTGAAGGCCACAAGCATAAAAACACCTAAAAGCCACAGACGAGACCGAGACAAGGCTATAGTTTAGACTTCAGAAACCTGTGGGACTTCTGGGGCCAGTTGCATAAAAGGTTTAGACTACTCTTCAAAGTTAGTCATCTAATTGTTTTCATTAAGACTAGAAAAATGTTTTAAATTAGGTTACATAAGATTAGTCTAAGTTAAATCCAAAATAGCTGATTACCCCTTGGTTAACTGCTAGTTTGTCAAACTAGTTTAAGACACTGTCTTAGTTTCTGCAACTGGCCCCAGAGTTCAAACAAGACTAATTCCTAAAAAAAACAAAAAAAAAAACACCCCACAACCACCCAGGCTCATTGGAAATACGTGCCTCTACATACATTTCTGCAACCCCGTAATTATGTACCTTACTGCACGTTTCACGGCAGTTTCAAAGTGAAATGTCCAGAGAGTGGCGCTAAAACACACGTTTAATACGTGACCGTAGCGCGTTTTTATTAGGTTGGTACAGGCACGTATTGTAGCGTTTTTATGATGCTGATTGAGGTACGTTTTGCGGCCATTCAGAATTCAAATATCCGGTGAGTGTCGCTAAAGATTAATGCTCTATCATGTTGGAAATATCCCCTACACCAAACCTACCCGATAGTGTTAACAAATGCAAAAGTAATATAAAAACGAATTCGCTAATGCAGCCATGCTATTTTAACTTTCTTATGAGCTGTTTAGTCGGAACCGTAGTTTCACGGGATTCGTGCTGGAGCTCTACATTACCTAAGTGCAACGCTGTATCGCATGAGCTACCGAGTAAATCTACTAGGTTAGAAAACCCATGCATATGAAGCTGTAAATGTGACGACAATGTTCAAAAGTATCAGTTTTCAAATCGTGCAGAACGTTAAAATTGTTTTGAAGTCATAACATAACATGCTGCAACTAATTGTGTGAAAATTTGCCTTTATTAATCAAAAATATACCTGTAAACCATACTTTAGTGTGAAAAGGAATAAAGTTGTCTGAGTTTTACTGCCTCTAGTGTTCATGTCAACTGGAAACTGCAGCGATTTGTATGTATAGGTACGTTTTTTTCCCCAGTTTTGCAGAAGTGTTTGAAGAGGCACGCATTTCCAATGAGCCTATGTTGCAGAACCAAGCAGACTTGAGTGAAAAAGCAGATTTATTAAAATTAAAAGCATCTACACTCAAGTGCTAAATCAGAGTCTGTTCTTCAGAAGTCTTGAGACTGGACGTCTTTGAGGGAGTTCGCTGGGTCCCGCGGCGCTTTGGTTTTTTTGGGCAGCAGCGGCGCCTGGATGTTGGGCAGCACGCCGCCTTCAGAGATCGTGACGCCGCCCAGCAGCGCGTTCAGCTCCTCGTCGTTGCGCACCGCGAGCTGGATGTGCCGCGGCGCGATGCGCAGCTTCTTGTTGTCGCGGCTGGCGTTGCCCGCGAGCTCCAGCACCTCCGCGCAGAGATACTCAATGACCGCCGTCAGGTACACCGCCGCCCCGGAGCCGATGCGCGACGCGTAGCTGCCCTTCCGAAGCAGACGCGCGATGCGGCCCACGGGGAACTGCAGCCCCGCACGCGTCGACCTCGACACGGAGGACTTGCTGCTCTTCGGCGCTGCGACCAGCTTCTTCCCGCGGCCAGACATGAGATCAAGACTTCCAGGGACAAAGAGAAAAACAATGGGTTTATAAAGCACCTTTTAAAAACACCACTACTACTCAAGTCTGAGCAAGTACCTGAAGGAACCCAAAACAGATTAAGTAGTAAAGGTGCAAGTAAATAAATTACTACATTTTAAACAGCCACAGAATTAATGGCAAATGTAAAGTCTAATTTAAGCAATCAAAAGTTGAATTTAGTAATAAGCTTACACTAAAACAACTTGATTGAACAGCCAGTGAATAAAGAACAGCAGTGAAGTTGTTTGAGTCTCACAAGTCTTGTGTTTTATACTGGAGCTTAATTGAGTTTAATTGAACTTCACCTGTGTAAATGAGCTGCTGGCCAATCAGCTGTTTGAATTAATTATTTCCTAACTGAGTCTCAATGAGCTATTTCAACACTTTTTAATGGCTTGTCATTTCAAGGATTCAATAAATGTAATTATTTAAGAACTAAAGTCGTTTTAAAAGGCAGCTATTTGCTTATAAGCTTGTTTATATGATTAGGTAAGATTTAAATGTTTATTATAATTTACATTTAGTCATTTAGCATTTATCCAAAGCGACTTTCAAATGAGGACAATAGAAGCAATCAAAATTAGCAATAATATGCAAGTGCTATGACAAGTCTCAGTTAGCCTGAGGGTTTTGTTTTTTTAATAAATTAAAAAGAAAACAAGTGGATAGAATATAAAAAGAATAGGGAACGCTCTTTTTTAATAAAAATAAGTCAAAGGAATAGAAAAATAGGGGGTCTTTTAATAATAAAGTAGTTAGAATAGAAATAGAATAGAGAATGCAAATATATAAAAAAGAATTAGAATAGAGAGCGCTAGAGTAAGAGGGTCAAATGAAGATAATATAATATTTATCAGTTTCAGTATCTTGAATTTGCATAAAGTTATTTGTATTTTGCTTTTCCCAAAACTAATTTCAAAGACAGAACATCATGTCTATACTTTAATACTGAGTAGTTTACACATACTTAACTCTGAATAAAGGAAAGAGCCAGTAAACCTTTGTTTGTGAATGTGAAATTTAGCTAATAGAAAACATAAATGAATTATTTTCCGTATTCTCTTTTGAGTATTCAGATAACCCAAAGAAAGCATCAAAAAGAAAAGTCACTTACAAAATAATATTGAATAAACTATCAAAAATCTGATCAACCTGTACCTCACTCACCTGAGATCTCAGTGCAGGACCTGCAGGTGCGGATCAATACTGATCAATAATCAATACAGACTGACTCGAGATTGGATAATGGAGCGACAGAAGCTTAACCAACATTTACCATGCTTTTACTATAGTAACACTAATTTGCATACATTTCCAGCACATAAATACATTGTTTCAAAATTCTTGTTTGATTTTGTTGTCATAATTAAAGGTTTTTCCAGAGGGGATTTTGGGTTTCTGTTTTTATCATTCCATAAATCAGAAAATACTGTCAGTTGACAGAAACAAACACATTTTCACCATGTTTTTAGGAGTGAAATGTTGTAGAAATCAGTGTGAATGAAATATGAACAAGCCTTCAGAATACAGAGAGGAAAACAAAAAACAAAAATACAAAAAAAATACCATTAAACAAAAATACCAAAGTAAAGTGTCCAGGGGGAAAAAGGTGTCCAAAATAACAGGGGATCTGGTGTCCTCGCCGTGTTCAGGGGTTTGTGAAGGAGGGGCCGTGTTCAATGAGGAAGGGTCCAGGGAAGGGGCGGAGTCCAGTGGCCGCACGCGCTCCCCTCTCCGGTCCGGGGCGCGAGGGGCGGCGGCTTCCTGTAGCGGCTCTGCTCTCCTGTGGCCCGCGGCACGTCTGGGGGATTCCACGGCCCGGCCTCCTGGCCCGTCAGCCGTCACGGGTGCGGCATCGTCCGGACTCTCGGGTCCAACGGCTCACATCTCTGGCGGCGGTGGGAAGCCCTCGACGCTCCCTTCCTGGACCCACGAGGACACCAGCGTGCATGCATGGGGGAAGAGACCGGTCTCTCGAGGAGAGGCGCACTCGGCATTTAAACGGCGGCGGTATTGAGTTTGTCGCTTCAGGTGCGCCTCATCACACGCCGCCAGATCTAGCTGTTTTCGGCGCCCCTCCTCTCTCACACACCCACTCCCGTCGGGAGCCTGGTGAAGGGCGGTGAATAAGGGACGGGGTGGTGATGATATTAAAGGGGGGAGGCAGCCGACTTGTCACAATATATATATATATATATATATGTGGCAATGCTGAGGGGAGGGGGAGGAGAAATAATGTATCAATGAATCAGCGCACACCTAAACAAAAACCGACTACACCACCCCATGAAGAAACGGGGAAATAACCACCCAAAAAAGGGACACAGGTTCGTAGGCAAAGTAAAACCTAAAGAGACGTGTGAACAATGTACAAACGCTTTATTCAAAATTAAAACACTCAATGGCATCAATGTCAAGTGTCGGATCACAATTAAACACAATATATCACAAATGGCAGCTCTGTGTACTACACCAGATAAAGAAACAATTTAAGAATACTCACAAAGGAGAACAACAGAAAAACAGGCACAGGCTTTCCAGTGGCAAGAGCAGGCTAGCTGAAGTGAAGATCCTATCTGTAAAACTTGTGCATCCCACGCACACACACACACACACACACACACACACTCACACAGAGTGAAACGGGAATCCAAACAGCACTGCACTCCACACGATTATACCACCACCAGTCCTCGAAACCAGCTAGCCTCCCAGCCTCGGGGCCCGACAGCAACTAGAATAATCACAAAGAAAAACCTATTACATTCAATAACACAGTAGAAATACTCCCATCAACTTAAACCAAAAAGAAAAGCAATATGTATAAAGAAACAAAGTATCACAATGTTATATTTACACCAAACAAACGGGAAACAAAATATATAAAGCAGCAAAATAACACAATATTATAGTTAAATTAAACAAAAGAAATAGACCAAATCACACTGGATAGAATTGTCAATCTGAATGCTCACTGAAACGGTAGCATCTCAAAGTCAGAGTTCTCCAAGAGCCGCAGGAAAACACTCTTCACAGCAACAGCGTGTGTGTTTCTCTCTCTCTCTCTCTCTCTCTCTCTGTGTGTGTGTGTGTGTGTGTGTGTGTGTTTCTCTCTCTCAGGTGAATCTGCAGGCGTCTCTGTCTGTGTCTCTGGCTCAGACCAGCTACTGTAAGAATCACGGATTCGATCCTCAGAGTCCACTGTGTGCCCACATCATCCTGTCAGGCTCTGTCCTCGAGGTACAGCTCTGATCTCCTCATGCAGAGAGTTTCGCTGTGAATCAGTGTGAATCAGTGTGAATCAGTGTGAATCAGTGTGAATCGCTGTGAATCAGTGTGACTCACTGTGAATCAGTGTGAATCGCTGTGAATCAGTGTGAATCGCTGTGAATCAGTGTGAATCAGTGTGAATCGCTGTGAATCAGTGTGACTCACTGTGAATCAGTGTGAATCGCTGTGAATCAGTGTGAATCAGTGTGAATCAGTGTGAATCACTGTGAATCGCTGTGAATCAGTGTGAATCAGTGTGACTCGCTGTGAATCAGTGTGAATCAGTGTGAATCAGTGTGAATCGCTGTGAATCAGTGTGAATCACTGTGAATCAGTGTGAATCAGTATGAATCAGTGTGAATCGCTGTGAATCAGTGTGAATCACTGTGAATCACTGTGAATGAGTGACTCGCTGTGAATCTGTGTGAATCAGTGTGAATCAGTGTGACTCACTGTGAATCAGTGTGAATCGCTGTGAATCAGTGTGAATCAGTGTGAATCGCTGTGAATCTGTGTGAATCAGTGTGAATCACTGAATCAGTGTGAATCACTGTGAATCAGTGTGAATCAGTGTGAATCACTGTGAATCAGTGTGAATCAGTATGAATCGCTGTGAATCAGTGTGAATCACTGTGAATCAGTGTGAATCACTGTGAATCAGTGTGACTCGCTGTGAATCACTGTGAATCGCTATGAATCAGTGTGAATCAGGGTGAATCAGTATGAATCAGTGTGAATCGCTGTGAATCAGTGTGAATCAGTGTGAATCAGTGACTCGCTGTGAATCAGTGTGAATCAGTGTGAATCGCTGTGAATCAGTGGCTGTGTTCGAAATGGCATACTTGCTTACTGCTTACTGCTTACTGCCCAGTACACAGTGCATACTGCCTACTATTTTTTAAAGAATAGTGTGTGAAACAGTATACAATAAGCAACAAATGTTTCAGAGTAGTATGTGGTGTTGTCACATGACAAACACAAACATTAATCAGCACAGCTGTGAAGGTTGTTACCTTACAAACAAATGTGCTAACCATTCTTTTTACAAGGCTTGTTAATAAGGCTTCATATTAGTAAACCATGCTATATTGGCCAATTGAACTCATTTCATAATTGAAGTTGACTGAACTGAATGAGTTGTCTTTAAATGAACTATGATATTTTTGGCAGTCTCACTAATTGGAAAAAGTGATATATTACACTAAGTGCAAATAATGATACAGTCTGTTTACACTAAAATAGCAGCATCTTTAGCAACAAGTGTGTAAATAGTAGTTAGGTGGCAGATATTTATACTTCAGTACTGTCGTACATTATAAAACAGTATGCAATAATATATTGAGTGCAAATTATCATAAATTTTATTTGATGAACGCCACTTTATTGGGACAAAACCCTATCTACAGCTAAACACACTGTATTATTAATGACGCGTTTAATCTCCACTTTTCAAATATTTACTTAATTTGCTATGGAAATTAAATGCCTTTCTGATCTGGTTTGTGATGAGAAAAGGAGTTGCATGAGTGTGACGAAAGCTAAAATCGAACTCGGATGGCTCGCATCAGCAGCACACATCTCACGTCTTTTACTCACTGCGCCACTGGTTTCGGTTAATTACACATGCCTTTTGCAGAACTGTTTATCGCAGCCAGGCATTGGTGGCTGGAGTTCATGTAAATAGCCTTTGCTAACAAATCTATTACAAATCTATAACAAATCCTGGTCTATTTGTCCTTAGAGTAAATACATTCCATTTCTTTTTAGAGCTGCTTGACAGCGGAATTTAATTCTGTTTGCTTAATTGAAATATTAAGTTTATTTATACATTTTATTTATATATTATTCTACTGCAATATTAATATTATTATGTAATATTTTTGAAACAATGTATAAAGTGCTTTAGAGATAAAGGTGACGTCATTTGACTTGATCTGAAAAGTGCCGCAGAGATTTATGTACAACAAATGACATTGTTTTTAGATGCACAGCGATAGTTTGTAGTTTACATGTGTATGCATATACGTATATATACAAGTGTAACATTTATAATTACTATTCCCCGCCTCCTGTTAATTCACGCGTTTGAAGATGAAGCGTCACATGGAGCGCGTTGCATTCTGGGAAACAGTATCCCACGCAGAGTCCTCAGATGCACACATCAAATTTCAGCAAATATAGCAGGTAATCCGGGCATTCCATGCATACAGAAAATTCACAGTATTCACACAGCATACTGCAATATAGTAGGAGTTGTATGATATTATGCCATTCGGAACACAGCTTCTGTACTGATTTCAGTATACTTGAGTTATGTTTAGCAGATTCTGGCAAATATAGGTCATCCGGGTATTTCATGCATACAGAAGAATTTGCATACTATGCGCAGCATACATGCACATGCTGCAGAAATAGTAAAGTAGTATGATAGTATGGCATTTCGGAACACAGCCAGTGTGAATCAGTGTGAATCGCTGTGAATCGCTGTGAATCAGTGTGAATCGCTGTGAATCAGTGTGAATCACAGAAAATTTGCATACTATGCGCAGCATACATACTGCATGCTGCAGAAATAGTAAGAGTAGTATGATAGTATGGCATTTCGAACACAGCCAGTGTGAATCAGTGTGAATCGCTGTGAATCGCTGTGAATCAGTGTGAATCGCTGTGAATCAGTGTGAATCACTGTGAATCTGTGTGAATCAGTGTGAATCGCTGTGAATCAGTGTGAATCAGTGTGAATCGCTGTGAATCAGTGTGACTCGTGAATCGCTGTGAATCGCTGTGAATCAGTGTGAATCAGTGTGACTCGCTGTGAATCAGTGTGAATCAGTGTGACTCGCTGTGAATCAGTGTGAATCAGTGTGAATCACTGTGAATCAGTGTGAATCAGTGTGAATCGCTGTGAATCAGTGTGAATCAGTGTGAATCACTGTGAATCAGTGTGACTCGCTGTGAATCAGTGTGAATCAGTGTGAATCACTGTGAATCAGTGTGAATCGCTGTGAATCGCTGTGAATCGCTGTGAATTGCTGTGAATCAGTGTGAATCACTGTGAATCTGTGTGAATCACTGTGAATCACTGAATCAGTGTGAATCAGTGTGAATCGCTGTGAATCAGTGTGAATCAGTGTGACTCGCTGTGAATCAGTGTGAATCAGTGTGAATCAGTGTGAATCAGTGTGAATCGCTGTGAATGGCTGTGAATCAGTGTGACTCGCTGTGAATCAGTGTGACTCGCTGTGAATCAGTGTGAATCAGTGTGAATCGCTGTGAATCGCTGTGAATCAGTTTGACTCGCTGTGAATCAGTGTGAATCGCTGTGAATCAGTGTGAATCAGTGTGAATCGCTGTGAATCAGTGTGACTCGCTGTGAATCAGTGTGAATCAGTGATGTGTGACAATGAATCTGTTTTCAGGTGAACAGCAGCGAGGCTTCAGTGGCTAAAGCTGCTCTCTTCAGCAGACACCCAGAGAAGATCGACTGGCCCACTGACCACAACTGGTTCTTCGCCAAGATGAACATCATGCAGGTCTGGGTGCTCGATTACTTCGGCGGAGTGAAAACAGTGTCACCAGAGGAGTATTACAGAGCCACTCTGTACCGGAAACACACAGGTGAGTCCAGCAGAAGTGATTCACTTATATGATTCAGTTCTATGCAGTCAGTGTGAACCAGCACTAAACTCACTTTATGTACTTGCTCTGAAATCATTTAACTCCTATGCTGTGCTGAAACTACTTTAGCTCATTTAGTTTTCCTGCATAGCCTTTTACAGCTTATAAATATCTCATTATGCTATATTATCATCAAATATTGGATTAATTTGTTATCTGTTTGTTTTCTTTCAGTTAGCACAGGTTTTGTGTTTGTTTTTGGAGTTGATTGATCATAGGCCGCATTGATTTAAGCTCATGCGTCCCAGTTTTTGAGTGGAAAAAAAAACTGTATTCGTGGATGATTTTGATAATATTTATTTTTTAATGAAAAAAAAGCATTATTTGTGAATAACTTTGATAATCAGTTTTTTAATGAAAAAAAACAGCATTGTGGATAATTTTGGTAATATTCAGTTTTTGAGTAAAAAAGCATAATTTGTTAATCATTTTGATAATTCTTTTTTTTTTTTAATGAAAAAAGCATTATTTGTGGATAATTTTGGTAATTTTCAGTTTTTGAGTAAAAAAGCATAATTTGTTAATCATTTTGATAATTCTTTTTTTTTTTAATGAAAAAAGCATTATTTGTGGATAATTTTGGTGATATTCAGAAACACAAAACCTGCACAGATTGAAAGTATCCAATATTTTGTAATAATTTAGCATGACAAGAAATCTCTAAGAAATTTTTTATAGGCCGGTCATTTTTGAACAGAAACAGCACCAGTTTTTAGCCCAATGCGATAACAATAATTTTAACTAGCAATAAAATGATCTGAAAAACATGATGGTTAAACGGTTGATCAGAGGAAGCTTAATTT